>JAKUCM010005887.1:0-13782 GCA_023374145.1 Lepidium sativum
GTAACTTGTCTCTTGTGGACTTACCATCTGCCACTAAGCTAAATGCCACTTGCTACTTGAATCTTTCTAAGTTCAATATATATATATATATATAAACAATTTAAATAGCAAGAAAACTTAAATTAAGAAGGGGATTTCTTCTTTGTACGATTCCAGAAGAATTGTGTCCTAGTAGGAACCATCTTCATAAGTATGGTTGGTGAACGGATCTATGTCACATTTCACATGCAGAATCATTAAGACACATTTATAGGTCAGGATCAACAATGTACCACAACAACCCTAAACTATTTTAAAGCCATTTATTAAAAGTACAAACTATTGAAAGCCATATATTTATTATATACAGTAATAATAATAATTTATAAATTGATTTATTTTCGAATGCACCACTTGCACATTTTAAAATATGATAGTAAATCTTTTAAATTTAGATGATTCACATGATAAAGAGATACCCAAATTTATATTTTTTTATATCCGTGAGATTATCGAATTTATTTGAATTATCTTCGCTATAATAAAACCATCCAAAACTTAAACATATATAATTAATTTATTGACCTTTGCAGTGTTGTGAAACTCGGTTTTGCAGTCTGGTAAGATACTAACAGACCAAGGAGGCAAATCATAAGGAAATCCCCCAAACATAACTCTTGCTGCATAACTTGTGTCATAGTTCGAGAGGAATGCTGCACAAGAAGTCCTGGACTTGAACACATGAGCCTGAACATATAACAAACAAAATGTTTGAATTTTTGTATGCTTCTTTTGTTTTGTTCCTCTTTTTGTATGCTTCTTATATTCAATATTGCATTTGATTTCGTTAATTTTCATACTTACTTCTTGTTTAATGCCGAGTGATGTATTTTGGGATCAACAGAGAGCAATGCAGGTTCACACAGCTTGATGACTTTATGCAACTCTTTTAAGTGACTGTATTTGGGTTCTCTTTGTAATCCTTTCAACACATACATATAAATAAATTAATAAATAAAACCACAAAATTAAAGGTGATTAAATAAAATAGAATAAAAGGTGAGTGAAATTAATAACCATATTCATCAAGAGGAGCATCGTAGTCATAAGTTGTAGCGATGAACACACCAGCTGTTCTATCAAAATTGGTCCCTCCATGGTACTGTTGATTAAAGCATTCTCTTATTTAACTCTAAAACCATACTATATTAAATTTTGACTATTTCTGAATATAACAAATAGAAATAAAGTTACCATATAATAATTCACAAAAGAACCACCGTTCTGTACGAAACGAGCCACAGAGAACGCAATGTCTTCGACTGGTCGGTTTGGTTTAGGACCTCCGAATTCCGTGAACCTGAAAATCATTTAAACATATTACTTTATTGAAGATTATTATCGAAAGGAAACAAAACTGTGATTTTGTAAAACAATGAATAGCTTCTTGACTTACCAACCAGTCCAGTTCTCTGTCCATATTTTCGGTTTATTGTTTGAATTTGGTTTGAAATTCTCACAGTAAAATCCATTGCATGTATTTATCTATTATACAAAAAAGAAGTAAGAAGAATCTTTAACATTCATTATATCTTACAATTTTGGTGAAAGTTTATAAGTTAAAAGTTGAAGAAAAATTTCCTCATGGATTATTTTTGGTTTTTTGGCCGGTGCCCCCATCTAATTTAATGGAAAAAGACGTCAAATAACGAAAATAAAAGGCCAAACATTTTTTAAAAAGTAACCCACCAAGGGAAAGAAAGAAATAATGATACAGTATTAAACTATAAAATTCTAAAATACACCAAAAAGTGACAAAACAATAGTAAACTAATATATTCTTTTGCATAAAGAATATCTAATTGCCGACAAACAAGAAATGATATATAAATTCAATTCCAATAAGCATATATATACATAAACCTAAAGTTAACTTTAAAAATGTAAATGTTGTAAGCGGATTTTTTCTCAACAGCTAATTACCAAACATTAAATTCATCAATATGAAAAGAAAAAAAAAACAAAAAAAGACAATTTCTTTGTTCAAACACAGAACTCAAACATGGAAACTCAACCATACTCATTAAATTAAAATTTAAACCAAGATTAAGCAAAAGAGAACATGGTAATAATAAGATAAATGTAGAATAAAGTAAAAAAGAATGGAAGATGAGGAAGTGTACAATAGGGTAAGGAGCATCCTCTTGCTTGCACATAATCCATGGAACACTTGTGGATAGTCCCAATGCCATTTGTGCTGTCCATTTTGTGTAAGCCTTTGCTTTTGCTCCTAGCTCCCATTCCATTGGTCCATATTCATTCTCTATCTGTCCATTTTATCTTCATCCACATTTTAAATTATTCTATTTTGTATCAATTAAGTCGACAAAGAAGATGCAGACCTGTGAGAGAATTATGGGTCCTCCTTGAGTCTCAAACAGCTTTTCTTCTTTCATCATATCCACAATTTTCTTTGTGAATTTTTGCATTGCAGTCTTTCAAAATTATCACATCAAGTTACAATTGGTAATTCTTAAATAATTAATAAACAAGATTTAAGTTTTAGAAATTTTGTACCTTGAAAGGCTCATTATCTGTCCTGAAAACCATACCAGGGACATATTTGAGCCAAAACCGGAATTCCTCTGAAAAAACATAACTCAGATACAAAATGTACGTTTGTAAAAGTCTAAATATATACACAATTTTGTAATTTATTATACCCATAATTCCACTCAGCGCAAACGTATGGACCGATTCTTAGGTTAAGATATAAACCAGCTTGATGCACTAGCTTGATGAATTTAACCAGATCATACCGATCCTCAAAATAATACTAAATCAAAGCAAGAATATGATAGCATTAAGCATTTTATATGAATTATGATCGGTAAAGTAAGATAATTGTTGAGAATTATGAATTAAATTACATTTCCAGGAGAAGGTTCATGTCCATTCCAGAAAACATAAGTTTGTATAACATCCAAACCTCCTTCTTTAGCTTTCTGTAAGAGATCAGGCCACATCTGCATAGAACCATAACATCCACAAGTTTTTACTTTTTAACTTATTCAATACAAACAGAAATTTTTTGTGATGAAATAGAGATTGTATTCGAATTGTAATAGCTTCCGTAAAGTTTGAAGATTACCTGAGGAGTGCTTCTAGGATAGTGAACGGAGCCAGAGAGAAGGATTCTTCTGTGTCCATTGATGATTAAAGATTTATGATCATATGAAACCACTGCTTCATTTGAACACATCAACAATGAAAAACACATAATCACCAGATACATCCATGATTTATCTCTTATACGCATATCAATTTTCCACTTTCTTTGTGAAATCAAATATATTTTTTTTAATATACAGAAACTGGTAAAGAACAGTCTACTGAATTATCAGATATGTATATAAGTGCGGAGGATGACACTTATACCACTGTGCGTATGGATTACTAATTGCATATAATATATATGAAATTTAGGAAAGTTAAGGGGGCCCAATCTCTTGAAAACCTTCTGCCCTACTTTCATTTTTTCCATTTCTTTCTATTTTTTTTCAATTATTATTCTTCAATTCTAAAATAAAATTTCTTATTTAACTTTCTTTTCTAATCAAACTTGCTTTTCAAAGTATTCTTTTTAATCATATACCATATTTACTATATATATATGGTATTTTAGAAATTTCAGAAAAATGGGATACAGAGTGTAAATACTGATATGGTCCATGACTCTAAGTAGGTAAACATATTCAAGTTTAGAAAATGATCGAGACAAATTTAATGATAGATAGCTACATTTTCAGGAAAGTAGAAGCAAATTAATTTGTTCTAGATACCTTTTTTTAAAAATAATTATAGTATACAAAATATAAAACATATATTTTAGGTTTGTTGAAATTTAGTTTTGGGCTCCTGAATTTAATGGGCTCATGAACTCTCATATAGCCCAAACCAGTTAATTTTGATCTTGCTTCGCTAAGCTTCACGACGATCTTTTTTTTTCTTTTCAATTACAATCTGTATTTAGAAAAAGATGGCATGTGGTACTAGTAAGTTGTAAAATAACAATTGAACCAATGAAACTTAATAGAATTGTTGAAATTAATCAAAAGATAAAATTTGTTGACACAAATTTATTTATTTTTTCTTTTTTGATATCAATGAAAATGAAAATAATAGGAGCTACAAAAAGTTGTGCTTATATATTGGTTCCAATCCAAAAAAAAAGTTAAAAACATAGAAGCAAAGATTAATTGGTCCATCAGAATTGAGTTATGGAAATGATGAAGCGATATAAACATCTGAAGAGTTCTAAGCGTTGATACATTCTAGAGAGATCAAGCAGACAGAAAAGATCGAATCAATGATAATAGACGATAAAAAGCATTTTAACGAAAGCCCAAAACAAGAACCGTTAATAGACTTGAACTGAAGCTCCAAGAACCTAGCCATGAGCTGTCTAGAGTGGAACTATACCCACCAAGAGTAATGAGAAGCGAAGGTCTATGTTGGTGGAACATTATGGATGAGGAGTGTCTTAGTCGATCTTCAGACTATTTCCAGACTTATAAGATATATTGCTACCATTAGAAGTGGTTCTCTAAACCCATTTGTAGTTGTTTGTTTTCTTGATTGTTGCTTGCAGAAAATAAGAGAGACACACATAGATTAATAAGCTCCCAAGATCAAACCGACTAAGGTATGTCTCACCAGAAATTACCGGAAAAGTTAATATCACTGAGAATTTCACACTCCCCCTTACGTCTCTCACCTTACAGATAAAACAACCCAAAACCGTGAAGAAGAAGAAAATCACACACCCCTCACTTCACTTACCATGAACCCTCACAAGGTTTTGCTCTCTCTCTAATATAAACATGAAGTGTAAAAGCTTTCTCACTCTCTTTTCACTTTTCCTCTCCAATACATATCCCTGCCAACATTGCTATGATGACGTTGATGTTAACGTCTAACTGTCTCTGCAAAAAAACAGATCCTATTGACTCATGATACACATGAAATGTGTGATCACACCTCACCATATCTTATAATTTCGTTTGTTGTTTAATTGCTTCATGGGCCTTTCTTAGTTACTTAAGAATGAAGACATATGGTCCTGTCAACAATCTCTTATGCAAATAATTACCAAAGCCTAATAACAACCTAAGACCCAATCAAAATGCTAATAAACTCCACTTCGATTTGTCTTATGTTTGTAGCCAAACAACCTTTCTTTGTTAGAGAAACGATTCCCATTCTCCCACATCCGACATTTACCTGTCGCATGCAAACCCGAGTTCTAAATTCGAACTAGATCAACATCTGAGTATCTTTAGATAGCTTAGAGCTTTTTCAAACTTCTTAGTTCCAACGGATTTCGTAAAGATGTCTGCTAGATTCTCTTTTGTCCTAATCTTCAACAATCTAATCAAACCTTCCTCAGTTACATCACGAACAAAGTGATATCGAATTTGTATATGTTTCGTTCTCTCATGAAACATATGATTATTCACCAGAAAAATTGCGCTTTGGGAGTCACTGTAAAGCTTCACTACATCTTGAGAGAATCCGAGCTTAGAGGTAATTAATTTCAACCAAATAGCTTATTTTGTTGACCGTCATAGCCATATATTGTGCTTCTCTAGTAGATAATGCCACTGTTTGCTATAAACCTTATCTTCAACTTACAGTATTAGTTCCAACTTGAAAAACATAACCTGTAATTGAACGCCTTTTATCCAAATCTGCAGCATAATTACTATCACAGAATCCCCTTACTTTAAAACTATTTGTCTTTGAGAACGTGAGAGCATAATCTTTAGTGTCTTTTTAATACCTAAGTATCCAATTAACTACTTTCCAATGATCTTTGCAAGGTGTACTCATAAATCTGCTTACTAGCCCGATTGCATGAGCAATATCTGGACGTGTACTCATCATTGCATACATTATACTGCCAACAATACTGCAATAAGGTAAGTTCTCCATCTCAACAGCTGCTTCTACCTTATCTTCTTGTTTTGCACTTGAGAGTTTGAAATGTGTTCCCATAGGTGTTCGAACTGCTTTAGCATCAACCATTTCAAAACTCTTAAGTATCTTGTCATTATGAATCTATTGAGATAACTGTAGAATCACTGTCTTTCTATCTCGTATAATATCAATCCCAAGTATATGTCTAGCTGCCCTAAGTCTTTCAACTCAAATTCACTGCTCAATGGATCCTTAAGCTTCTGAATCTCAATCATACTCTTAGAAGCCAATAGCATATCATCAACATACAATAGTAGCTACACGTAATCATTGTCTTTATACCTTTTAAAGTATACACATGGATCATGCTTGCTTATAGTGTACCCTTTTGCTGTGATAAACGTATGAAACCTTAAGTTCCATTGTCTTGGAGATTGTTTAAGTCCGTAGATTGATCTTTGTAACAAACAGACTTCATTTCCCTTAGCAAAATTTTTTGGATGATCCATTATAATCCTTTCCTCTAACTCTCCATGCAAAAATGCAGTCATTACATCCACTTACTCAAGTTCAAAATCACCATTAACCACCAATAACATGATTAGTCGTATTGTAACATGTTTTGTTACTGGTGAGAATATTTCATGATAGTCAATACCTTCCAGTTGTGAATACCCTTTAGCCACCAATCTTGTTTTGAATCTACGTTCTTTCACATTAGGTATCCTTGGCTTGAACTTAAACACCCATTCACTCGCAAAACACCTTATTTCTTTAATGCTCCATATTCTGAATCCTTTTACACCTTGCGAACCCATGAGAATCACTTTTTTGCTTTAGGTTTCAGTTTTCCCTGATCTACATGATAATAAATCAAACACCCAAATCTTTTTATGTGTCCATAATCTGGTTTCTTTCCACACCAAACTTCTTTCGGAATTCTGAAATTTAATGGTATATAAGGAGTTTTGTTTATCAAATAAACCACGGTTAATGATGTCTCTTCCCAAACCAGTTTCACTTAGAAAGCTTCTTACCTTCTCAAGAATAGTACGATTAAAACTCCCAACCACTCCGTTTTGTTGAGGAGTATATGGACATGTTTTATGTCTTTGAATTCCATTCTCCTTGCAGAAATCATCAAAGTTTCAATTACAATACTCTAAACTGTTATCAGTTCGTAGAGTTTTAACCTTTTTCCCACTTTGAATCTCCACAAGTGATTTCCACTCCATAAACTTTGACAGAGAATCATCTTTGGTCTTTAAAAATTAGATCCAAACCTTTCTTGAGAAATCATTAATAAATGAGATGTAATATTGAGATTTCGCCAAACTAGGTGTCACATTTGGTGAGTCCCATAAGTCAGAATGAGCATACTCTAGTATTTCTGTTGATGTATGCTTTCCAGCTTCAAATGGCAGCTTATGTGATTTTCCCATGATACAATGTTCACATCTATTTAGCTTTGAAACTTCTTTATCCTTCAGCAGATCATAGTTTACTAATAACTTCATAGAATTCTCAAACATATGCCCCAGCCTGGTATGCCAAAGAGTTGTTGAGTCAACATTACTTGTTGTAACATTTGCTTGTTCTATACCTGGTCCACCATCAAGATAATATAATCTATCTTTGTAATCACCAGCCAAAACGTCCTTTTTAGCTTTAAACACTTGCATTCTTCCATTTCTTGACTTAAACCAGCAACCAATAGACTCTAGATGCACAAAAGAAACCAGAAAATGTTTTGTTGTAATTTGCCATTTTAACCTTTCCAATAGCTGTGATTTCACATTAAGTATCATTACCCATCAAAATTTTCCCTCCATTAATCTCTTCAAGTCAAACATTAGATCCTTTTGGTATGTTATATATGAACATCGAGTACCAAGAATCCAACATTTTCTTGATGAATAAGAAGCCATTAGTACTTGTGGTTCATCACAATCAACCCACTGAGCTTTAGCAATGCTAGCTTTAGCCTTTTCTTGTTTCTGTTTCCCTGAACCATTATGATTTCTTTTTAGACAATCCTTTTTGAAGTGTTCTTCACTTTCACATATCCAACATCTCTTGCGAAAGGAAAGCCCGGCTCCACTCCAAGTTGTTCAAGAATAGTGGCCTTGAGTTTCTCGACAAGCATGCCGCCAGCGTTCATCCTGAGCCAGGAGCACGAAATAGATCAAATAGATCACAAAGTGCCCCTACGGACTGGGACACCTTCTTCCAGAGCATTCTCACCATCTGTACTAGCCTTGCATGAAAAAAGGATGAACCATGAGGAATTCTCCACTCTATGAATTCATAGCGACACTCTTTTTCCTTAGCTGGATCTCGCTGGTGCCACCTATTTTGAACTTAAAACGGGATTTGCTTCTAGATTTTGATCTATGTTTGGCTTTCTTGTTTGTCCTGCCTCATGATTGTTCTGCTACTAACCCTTCACTTGCAGTCTTAGACTCTAGCAACCCTTTTCCTTTTTTACTCGTATTCAATAGAGTAAGTAAATTTGATAATTTAATCAATTGTAATTGTTTTCTTTCCAGGACTGTACCTTAGAGTATGAACGAGGTTTCCAAACTCTTTGGTAAACTATTTAACAGAATCGTTGCCTGATCTTCATCCTCCATTTTAACTCTCAAACTAGCAAGCTTAGATAACAGTTTGTTAAACACATCTAGAGTTGCATCTACATTCTTGTCCTCTTTCATTTTGAAGTTATAGAATCTTTGTTTCAAGTCTAATCTATGTGGCATTTATTTAACTTGATAGATTCCTTCTAGAGCCATCCACAGTCCTTGAGTTGTCTTCTCTTTTATGACTTTTTGTAGCACAATGTCTATTATACTCGAGGTTAACAAGTTCATGGCCTTTTTATCCTTAAGTTTCAATAGCTTTGCTCTTTTCTTTAACTCTGCTGGAGTTATTGTCTTTGGATTGACTTCATCTTTGGTTTCAGCTTTAGTTTCTGATCCTGTTGAAGCTTGAATTACATTTACCAACCCTAAGATCTCTAGCTGAGCCAACACTTTGTATTTTCAAAGAGCAAAATTACCTTCCCCATCAAACTTCTCAACTTCGAACTTTCTTTGTGTAGGTTCCATGTGGGATGTGTGATAAAGATAAACTCCTCTATTGACTACCTCTTAAAGCAACAAATACTTGTTTTGTGTAGCAACTCCTTATAAACTAGAATCCTTAGTTATCCTGAAGCTTTGATAATAGTGTTAGTTGATCTTCAAACTATTTCCGGCCTTTTAAGATATATTGCTACCATTAGAAGCGGTTCTCTAAACCCATTTGTGGTTGTTTGTTTTCTTGATTGTTGTTTGCAGAAAATAAGAGAGACACACGGAGATTAATGAGTTCCCAAAATCAAACCGATCAAGGTATGTATTACCGAAAAAGTTAATATCACCGAGAGTTTCACACTGCTCCTTACGTCTCTCATCTTACGGAGAAAGCAACCCAAAATCGTGAAGAAGAAGATCACACACCCCTCACTTCACTCACCATGAACCCTCACAAGATTTTGCTCTCTCTGTGACATAAACATAAAGTTTAAAATCCTTCTCACTCTCTTTTCACTCTTCCTCTCCAATACACATCCCTGCCAACATTACTATGATGACGTTGATGATAATGTCTAACTGCCTCTGCAAAAAACAGATTCTGTTGACTCATGATACACATGAAATGTGTGATCACACCTCACCGCATCTCATAATTCCTTTTGTTGTTTAATTGCTTCATGGGTCTTTCTTAGTTACTTAAGAATGAAGACATATGATCCTGTCAACAATTTCTTAAGCAAATAATTACCAAAGTCCAACAACAACCTAAGACCCAATCGAATTACCAATAGAGTGAAAGAGTGGTATATGCTATTTTGGATTCGAATGTCCAAAAGTCCACGGTCCGTACACGGAATCTAAAACACGTAACGTAACACATGAAAATGAATTCATATAAGGATATAGAAAAGATCCATGGAGCATATTCGTTTAGGACCATATTAACTATGCAACGTGGCCACATCACATGACTTATCTTCGCACGTTCCTTTCTTTCGATTACTTGTTTTACTCTTTCTCACTTGTTCATTCTTCGAAACGTGCCAATCTATCTGTGGCTAAATATTGTCGCCTTTAGTTACGGACACCAAACATATGAACATTGTAAAGTCTAAGACAACTTATTTATGTAGGATTGTACCATATCACTAGTATGTGGTGTTTTAAGGCTTCTTGCTTTATGGTTCACTCACCGACGTTGGAACTCTAATTAAAAACAATGGACCCTTTCTTAAATTTACAATTTGTACCATATTCTTAACACTATTGCACTGAGTTACTAAATATTCATTGTTTCATAATATTTCTTGTACGCAAAGTTACTTACTTTATTCAGTTTGACTTCGATGCATATATCGTAATTGCTACATTTTAACTACTTTTTATGGCAAATTTAATCAAATTTCCAACATATCTAACTTCTTCTCATCTTGAGATTATCTGTTAATTACTTTATTTACGGTATTGTTACATAATGGACGACACAACATTTATATCTTCATGTAAAACATCTCAGTATTTAATTATTAGTATATATTTGATTCAATTCTGTAAGGTTTGGAAAACGTTATAATTAAACAATACAAGCATTGACCTTATAATTAAATATTCAAAAGATAAAGAAAGCTGCAAGCAAAGTTCACGACAGAGTTTATGATATATTTGAAAAAAGAAAAAAAAAAGGAAAAGAAGTAACTTGACGCGATGGCTAGCGAGACGTATAAAGCAAAAACAACACCTGAAAACATGTATCAATCTCTCTTCACCAAATTATTACTCTTAGAACAATTCATGATGAAACTTTTTGGTCTCTTTCTTAGTTTAACTCTTTTGTTCCTCTGTCCATTCATATCTCTAGCCGATGAATCCGAACTCAGTCGCCAACCACCTCGACCAGTCGTCTCTGTCCCTAATGACCGTTCCAAATCCGATCCACAACAGGTTAATCTCTTTACCTCTTCTCTTCTCTTTCAATTCAAAATTATTCACTGTTTTTTAAAATCCTTAAAATTTTAATCTTTTGCTTTCTTTTTCAGCATACCGAATATGTGCTTTTGTATTCATACGTAGATTGAATGATTGATTCCTGTTTTCTCTTGCACTATTTTCTTAAATCCATCACATATTAACTTTACATATTTTTCTACTTATATGACATTTTACGTTTTTTCCAAAAAAATATAATAAAAATGCGGTGAGCGTGGATCGAACACGCGACCTTCAGATCTTCAGTCTGACGCTCTCCCAACTGAGCTATCCCCGCTTTGTTGTTTACCATTGGCACTAAATTTAGTATTTGTTTAGTTTATCAACAGATGTGTTGTGATTGTTTTAAAGTTTATATGTCTGTTGGGTCTTAATTAATTGGGCTTAGTGAATAGTAAATACAATTATAATAGAAACTTATTTATTTATGAGATATTCATCTTATAATTTTTACTAATTTTTATGTCAGATTCCATCGCTTTGTTGATTCTATAATTTTGTTTTTGTTAATAATCTACATTACGTATTTTGGTAATTCTCTGTATATTTATTCTTTAGATAGGATAGTACTTATTAGTATTTCTAACAGCTATTAAATGTTTTTTTAAAACAAAATTAGAATTTCCCGTAAATGTTTATAGTTGGTTATTTAATTAACTTTTTGATTAATATAAAGGTGCACATATCATTGGCGGGTAAAAATCACATGAGAGTAACATTCATAACCGAAGACAAGAAGGTGGAATCAATGGTGGAATATGGTAAGCAACCAGGAAAATACGATGGAAAAGCCACCGGAGAATGCACTTCTTACAGATACTTCTTTTACCAATCCAACAAAATCCACCATGTCAAGATCGGACCTCTTGAGTCAAACACCACTTACTACTATCGTTGCGGTGGCAACGGTCCTGAATTTTCTTTCAAGACTCCTCCTTCGAATTTTCCCGTGGAGTTCGCAATTTCAGGTAAACTCCCTCAAATTCTCTTTATTCTTTATTAATAATTGGATCGAAAAATTCAATATAAGACTATAAGGTTATCTGTAGTCGACTCTAATCCAAAAATCTGTAGAGGTGAATAACTACTTCTTCAGATGCATTCTCCCTTCTTTCATTTTTATTAAATCATATATATATATATATATATATATTTGATACTTATAGTACATTACTCTACAAACAAATGTTTGACCGGGTTTTTATGTGAAATTAAAGGTGACCTAGGCCAAACAGAATGGACAGCAGCAACATTATCTCAGATAAAGAGCCAAGATTATGATGTCTTTCTACTTCCTGGTGACCTCTCATATGCTGATACTCACCAACCACTTTGGGACTCCTTTGGTCGCTTGGTTGAGCCACTTGCGAGCCAGCGTCCTTGGATGGTAACTGAAGGAAACCACGAGATTGAATTCTTCCCAATCATTGAACACACAACCTTTAAGTCATACAATGCTCGGTGGCTCATGCCTCACACGGAAAGTCTCTCTGACTCAAACCTCTACTACTCTTTTGATGTAGCCGGTGTCCACATAGTTATGCTCGGTTCGTATACCGACTTTGATTGTGATTCTGATCAGTACCAGTGGCTCCAAAACGATCTAGCAAAGGTTAGTTTTTCTATTTAGAATTACTTTAAGAAAACTGAAATATACTTCTTTTTGAACCATTCCAAAGAACAAAATTCCATAACCTCTTATCAGTCCTTGAAAATTTGGCTATATTTGTGATGGAGAAAGGTTGACCGGAAAAAAACGCCTTGGGTGGTGGTGTTGCTACACGCACCGTGGTACAACACGAACATGGCACATGAAGGTGAAGGAGATAGCATGAGGAAATCTATGGAATCTTTACTCTTTAGTTCTCGAGTCGATGTCATTTTTCAAGGCCATGTTCATGCTTACGAACGTTTTGTAAGTCCCCTATTCTCAACTTTTATTTTTTCTAGATAAAAATTCATAAGATTATTTGCAATTCCAAAAAGCTAGCCAAATCATTTTTGAAAAATAATATAATTCTCTTGTTAAGTTTTTGATGATGACTAATGATGCAGAACCGAATATACAATAATAATGTCGATCAATGCGGGCCTATATACATAACCATCGGCGACGGAGGCAATCGAGAAGGCCTTGCTTCATTGTATGTCACCTTTCATTATAAATCTAATTTCATTCTATAACTTTCCTTTCATTAAAAGGTTTTGATGTAATATATCCTCATTGCACTATCCTCTTTTTGTATTACTCGAAATATAGGTTCAAGCAACCTCAATCACTTTTGTCAGCATTCCGTGAACCGAGTTTTGGACATGGGAGATTAAGGATTATAGACGAGAAACAAGCACATTGGTCGTGGCATAGAAACAACGACTCAAACTCAGTTACTGCTGATGAAGTCTGGCTTGAAAATCTTAGTTCATCATCGTCATGTTGGCCTTTAAGTCGTGTTAATGATGAGCTCTAAATCAGTATATCATAAAATCAGTTTATATTTCTATTAATCATTGGATCGCTATATTCCTTTTGTAACAATTGCATTATTTTCTGGCAAATTTCCTCTTTTTTTTGTATTTAAATTTTTATTGGGAGTTTATGTTCAAGTATTACATGCTTTCTTTTAGGATTCAACATGATTGCTTGTAGAATTGTATGACACGCTCTTAACTTATGGCCAATAATATTGTTCTTACTCGTTACCTACTCGTCTACACCCAAATTTATTAAAGAAGTATATTAAAAAGTAAATCCAAGGAAAAA
>JAKUCM010005888.1:0-17085 GCA_023374145.1 Lepidium sativum
AAAATTCAAAATTAATACAAATTTAATTGAAAAAAATAAAATAAAAAGAAGGGAAAAGTAAAATTAATAAAAATGTAACAGGTACAAATACGATTGATTTAGTTCCGATTTGGGTTTTGATTCGGTTTTCGAGATACTGAGATTTTGGAACCATTTTTAGTATTTTGTCGAGTTTGATTCCTTTTATTCGGTATTTTAAATCTTTTGATTTAAGATTTAGTCAGTTATTTTTATTTTTTGAATGTGGTTTGGTTCGCTATAAATCAAATTCTGGTTCAATTATTTTTATATAAAAATTAAAATAAAATAGAATAATATAAAACTCTAAACAGTTAAAATTTGGTTTTTGTTTTCGTTCAGGTTCGGGTTCGAGTTTAGTTTTGCGGTACATAGATTTAGGAACTATTTGGATATTTTTCAGGTTTAATTTATCTAAAAAACTAAAATTTAACAAAACTATATTGAATACAAATCTAGTTATCGGTTCAGTTTTGGGGTGGGTATAGACTCAGTTTTTGGGGTACATATATTTAGGAACCATTTTGAAATTTTGTCGAGTTTGGTTCCTTTAATACGGTATTTTGGTTCTTTAATTTATGATCTATATTATTTTTTGAACAAAGTTTGGTTCGGTATAGATCGAGTTCATGTTAGGGTGTAATTATATAAAATTTAAAATTTAAAAGATTTAGTAGGTTAATTATGGATTTGGTTTTAAATTTGGTGTAGGTTCAGATTTGGTTTTGGTTTTTCAAATACCTAAATGTATGATCTATTAGGGTTATTTTGTCAGATTCAGTTTTTCTAATTCCGGTTGATTTTAAATTGGATATCAGAGTTCTAAAATAACATCAAAAAATAATATATAAAGTATAAATACGTTTCTAAGTACTTAAAGTACGGGTTGAAAAAGAACCAAATTTATATTATATGGTATGGGTATAATCCTAATGAAAGTGTATGCTATTTTTTAGTTTTCTAATAACCTATTGATATTGAATGAAAGCATTCCTATCAATATTCTAAAGGATCAATTGCCTATTTGAATTAAGAAAAAAAGAAGCCTTACTAGAGACTGAAAAGGATAAAGCACTTGGGCCGATACAACGACCTCGTTTTGAGGAAACGTATAAAGTGAGAAACTTAACAGGTGAAAAAGGAAGATATTCCGGAGATACATATATCTACATAACAAAAAAAAAATCAGAAAGCTGAAGTAAACATAAGAGAAAAAACAGAAACTATCGAGCGATGGAGAAAGGCAAGACGATGGCGACAGAAACGAACGAAAAACTGATCAGCTCTTTCCTCGAGATAACATCTTCATCAAGAGAAGAAGCTTCTTTCTTCCTTGAAAGTCACCGATGGGATCTTGACGCTGCTGTCTCAACTTTCCTCGACAACGATTCCGCCGCAGCCGCCTTAACAAACTCTACTGGACCTCCTCTTTCTTCGATTGCCGCTGCAGCATCTCCTTCTCCATCTAACTCTCCAAATTACTCTCCCTCTGAAACCTCACCTTCACGGTCTCGATCTCCTTCTCCGCCTTCTCGCGCTGCTCCTTACCGTCTCCGATCGAAAGGCGGTGCTTCCGAAGATAAGGGAACTGAAAATCTTTCGGGGAGTCGGAGTACTAGGAGCCGTCAACACGCTGTGAACATCCGTACGTTCGCCGATCTGAATCGTTCTCCGGCTGGTGGTCCGGATAGTGATTCTGATGAGGCGCAAGACTATTATACTGGCGGGGAGAAGAGGTTAATTCTCTACTTGTTCTTTCAGTAGATCTGATCATAATTTGGTAAACACTTAGATGAGAATTAAGGAATTAGGGCAATGATCACAATTTTTGAGCAATGTGCTTGCTAGAGGAGACGAATTGTATCCAAAAGCTAAAGAAATTTTATCATGGACGGATCAATGATACTGTAGGAATGATCATATCTTGTGCATGTCTGAATCCACCGTAGGAGAGGGATATACCCAAGCTATATTCATTGTTTTGCGTTGGTCTTTACTGGCCATTTCTTTTATATCTTGATAAAGTATTATTTATGTAGCTAATAGAGTTTTTCGATTATGCATTATGCTTTTAGTGGGATGATGGTACAAGACCCTAAGAAAGCTAAAGACGTAGATGCACTATTTGACCAAGCAAGGCAATCAGCTGTAGATAGACCACCTGTTGAAACATCAAGATCAGCTTCTACAAGCTTCACTGGAGCTGGGAGATTATTGTCTGGTGAAACTGTTTCCTCTTCTCCTCAGCAACAAGACCAGCCTCAAATGGTTATGCACACCATCACTTTCTGGTTGAACGGTTTCACAGTAGATGATGGTTCATTAAGGAGGTTCAATGACCCTGAAAACGCAGCCTTTATGGAGGTGCTATTCTAATCTTTCTCTTATCTAAGGTGTGATGCTGCATGATTATTACAGTACTATGGAACTTATATTGACTTGTGTATTCTGCTAGTCTGTAACAGGCTTCTCCTAAGATCATTATTTTTCCACTATCTGGTGTCCTTTGTGAATTTTAGTAACTCGCTCTTGTCACAATATACTTGGACACTATAGGATCCTTATTGAATATATTGTCTTTGCAGAGCATTGCAAGGTCAGAGTGTCCACGTGAACTTGAACCAGCAGACAGGAAGATCCGTGTTCATGTCGACCTGGTCAGGCGTGAAGAAAATTTCACAGCAAGTCTCATTCCCTTCTCTATTGTCTATACTTTGTTATCTGGATAAGCCGCTTGGGTAGGAGTACACTAGCTCTATTCAATTGCAACTGTATTGTCAATGATTTCTTTGTATGTATCTCTTGGCACACAGGAGCCACCAAAGCCCAAAACTCCATTTCAAGGTGTAGGAAGGACCCTAGGAGCCAACGGATCTGGATCAAGTTCAGCAGCAGCAGAACCACAAGCTTCATCCGCACCATTAAACACAGCACCAGCACCAACACTAGGGCTTGTTGTAGATCAAGCAGCACCAACTACCTCTATCCAACTCAGATTAGCAGACGGAACACGCCTTGTCTCCAGGTTTAATAACCACCACACCATTAGAGACGTGCGTGGGTTCATTGACGCTTCAAGACCTGGTGGCTCCAAAGAGTACCAGTTACTAACCATGGGGTTTCCTCCTAAACAATTGACAGACTTGGATCAAACCATCGAGCAAGCTGGTATTGCTAACTCAGTCGTGATCCAGAAATTCTAGAGACTTATTAAAGCTACCTTCAAATTTATGACTCGCTTTTGCTTTCAAGTGTTCTTGAACCTTATCGTTGACTCTACTATTTGGTCAGCGTTCAGAGGCTTTTAGTATATTTACATTCATCAATCTCTCTTTTCTTCAGAATCAGTCAATCTAGCAGTTTATATAACATTTGCATCATTATTTATTTATCGACTTGTGTATGGTATTGCTAACGACTCAACCACCATATCTTGTAAACAATAATCGTAGGAAATATTTCATCCAATTAGCAAATTACGTATGTGCTTGGGACTCGTGAATTTACGAATTGACCAGCTGCTTCATAAACTTTGTACACGTATTTCCTTTAAATCAGGGACAAAAAGGTAAATTAAGCTACCTGCCTATCTGTCTATTCCCTGGTTTTCATTATCTTGTTCTCTTAAAAATAATTAAAAAATAATTTTTTTGAAATAATTTTGTTTCGTTTCCCCTTTTTGTTTTGCAATTTCTCTATGTCTGTTATTCGGAATCCGAAGAAAGGCAGGTATTAAGATTTACTGTGAAAATCTAAAGAGGGAGAAATAGCGAAGGGACAACTATTAATTTTGTTTTCTGTCATTACAACCTTAATCTCTCTATTGTGTTCTGTAACTTCCCAGATTTCTGTTGCCTTTTCCCTTTCTTTTTTTCTTTCCTCTCGCTCGATTTCAGTTTGAGGCCAGCGAAAGGAGCTGTTTTTGTAAGGTTTTATCAGAAAGATCCTTCTTTTCTGGAAGCTCGCCATTTCTTAGGATTTCTTTGATTTCATCTCCAGCCCCAGATCTCTCTTTCTCTGCTCATCTGACATTGGTAAACTATTTTTCTTCCTCTCTCTTATGTTTCCCAAGTTTTCGGTGTTATTGCTGGTTTTAGTGGATCCTTCTTAGTTTATCTTCCATTCTATTTGCGAGTTTGTGCTCCCGAATTTGAAATTCGGTTTCGTTTGCATGCAGGGCTGTTCAGTAATTAGGATTTTCATTTAGAAGCACAAATTTGGGTTTTACTGGTAAAGTGGCATATTCTGCTAATCTCGGTGTGACGAAGTAGAGAAAAAAAGAGGGGTTTTGGCCCTTTTGGAGTAATAATTAGTGTTTCTGTTAATATGATAAAGCAGATATTTGGGAAACTACCCAGAAAACCTTCGAAATCATCGCATAACGACCCAAATCCAAACGGAGAAGGTGGGCTTAATTCGTACTACGTACCTAATTCGGGTAGTAATATCTCGAAGCCTTCATTGAATTCAAATGAAGCTAATGGGACTCTAGCTCCTTCCTCAAAGAACTCTAACAGACCCAATCAAGTGAATGGGGTTTATGAAGCTTTGCCTAGCTTTAGGGATGTTCCTAGCTCGGAGAAACCTAATCTCTTTATCAAGAAATTGAGTATGTGTTGTGTTGTATTTGACTTCAGTGATCCGTCAAAGAATCTGAGAGAGAAAGAGATAAAGAGACAGACTTTGCTGGAGGCTGTTGACTATATCGCTACGGTTTCGACAAAGTTAAGTGATGCTGCGATGCAAGAGATTGCGAAGGTTGCAGTGGTTAATCTTTTCAGGACGTTTCCCGCCAATCATGAAAGCAAAATCCTTGAAACGCTTGACGTAGATGATGAAGAACCCGCTCTAGAGCCAGCTTGGCCCCATCTTCAAGTTGTCTATGAGCTTCTCCTCAGATTTGTGGCCTCACCCATGACTGATGCGAAGCTTGCAAAGAAATATATTGACCATTCGTTCGTGTTGAAGCTGTTGGATTTGTTCGACTCTGAAGACCAAAGAGAAAGGGAATATCTAAAGACCATTCTGCATCGGATATATGGGAAATTCATGGTGCACCGACCCTTCATCAGAAAGGCGATCAACAATATCTTCTACAGATTCATTTTCGAAACCGAAAAGCATAACGGCATTGCAGAGTTGCTGGAGATTCTAGGAAGTATAATCAACGGTTTTGCTTTGCCATTGAAAGAAGAGCATAAGCTCTTCCTAGTGCGGGCTTTGATTCCACTTCACAGACCTAAATGTGCTGCGGCCTATCATCAACAGCTTTCGTATTGCATTGTTCAGTTTGTAGAAAAAGACTTCAAGCTTGCTGATACTGTCATTAGAGGCCTTCTAAAGTATTGGCCCGTTACCAACAGTTCGAAGGAAGTTATGTTCCTTGGGGAGTTGGAAGAAGTGTTGGAAGCAACTCAAGCAGCTGAGTTCCAGCGATGTATGGTTCCTTTATTCCGTCAAATTGCTAGATGCCTCAACAGTTCACATTTTCAGGTGCAATTTTTGGTTTGTTAATGTGTAGAAATACTGCTAAGAGTTTTTGGATTCAAAGTTGCATCTTTTCTCAGGTGGCTGAAAGGGCTTTATTTCTGTGGAACAACGATCACATACGAAACCTGATTACTCAAAACCATAAAGCGATAATGCCCATTGTGTTCCCGGCAATGGAGAGAAACACACGGGGCCATTGGAACCAAGCTGTTCAGAGTCTGACTTTGAATGTGCGAAAGGTATTGGCAGAGACAGACCAAACCCTGTTTGATGAATGCTTAGCCAAGTTCCAAGAGGATGAAGCTAATGAAACTAAGGTCGTAGCCAAAAGAGAAGCAACATGGAAGCTTTTGGAACAATTGGCAGCTTCCAAAGCTGTAACCACCGAGGCAGTGCTCGTCCCAAGATTTTCATCTGCGGTTACTCTCGCCAGTGGTAAAAGTTCTGGTAGTTGAACACTTTCTGCTCTTAATTATTAGCAATGCTTTCAAACGATCCAGAAGAGTTGTATTGGTCCATTCAAGCATCAGGATCGGTCCCATGATCGAAGAAGGGCAGCATCAAAAGGGAATACTTTCTTCTTCAACACTTTCAAGTTTCTGGATTCATGGGTTGTTGTTCTATTGTTTGTGGCTTCAGATCATCTTCTTCTTTTAATTTTTTTTTACTCAGCTCTTAGAAGAGTTGAAAAAACAATATGTGGTGTAAGAAATATGGTTTTATAGATATAGTTGTTGAGAGGACATCTAAATAATTACTCGGTATTGTATTGTGAATGAACGGATCTATGAATGGTATTTTATGCTATGAGCCATTCCTGTGTTACGAAGCCATTCTTGACCCTAACATATCAATAAATAATAGTGACAAAAAGTTTCCGTTCAATTTTGGTAAAGATGCATCTTTGTGCTCGGTCAATGAGTTTTGTTCAACGTCCTCATTCAACTACTCAAGCCCCTTATATTTGCAAAGTCAATGTCAACGTCTCTTTGTTGTTGTTGTTTTCCCCAATTATAAGTTTTTCTTTTTTTTTTGCAACTAGCTAGTAATTTTTTAATCGTATCTACGATTTGAATTTTGGTGTGTGAGAATTTAAACTAAGACTGGTCTCCTTATTCTCTATCATTATAGATTTAAAATAGTGAACACGTATCAAAAAAATGCATATTATATGCAAATCATGCAAACAGATACAAAATAAAAACTAAAGGAGATATTTTAATTTTTGAATTTATCAAAAAGAAAGTATCTTAAATATAATTTCAAAACTAACACAGAATTATTATAATATTATAATTAAAAATTATGAATAAAATCTGAAGACTTTTTTATTATTATACTATATTAACAATATTTTTAATAAATTTAGTAAAATTAAATTATTTTTATTGTAAATACAATGATGAGTATTCAGATGTAAACTATATTTTTGTTAAAATAATTTAAGTAGAAAATGAATTAGATGATGATAATGTTGAAAAAAATTGAAAAAAATATATATTTTTCGTGAATGAGTAGAAAAAAAAATTTGAATGAAATGTAGTAAAATAATAAATAGAAGTAAATAAATAAATAGTTATTTAATCAGAATAAAATAAAATAAAAATGGGAAAATTATCGATTTGCACATAGATTTTTAAAAAGCTTTTGTACTGCAATTTAAATGTTGTGAATGGAAAAAAAAAATCGGTGACTCCACCTATATTATTCTTGCATTAAAATCTGTAATATATTCAAACCCATAATTTCTAGGAAATTGTAGAAAATGACTAAAGATAAATAGTAAATTTGTGGAATGACAAAAGCAAAAACACTAGCCCCGTCTTACTGAATATTCCTATTTTAGCCTTATGTCGTAGGCAACGAAACAATATTTTCAAAATATTTTTTGTCTCTTATTCTCTGATAGCAGAAGATTTGAAAAAGATTTTCTTATCATGTTAGACCACCTCTGATGAGATCTTCAGTGGTGATGCTTCGGATATGAATTCAATTGCTCTACTTTGGTGAGTCCAAACCGATAAATACTAGTTTTGGTGGAATTGCGTGAATGAGAACCACAAAGGAGGGTGATTATTCCTCTGATAATATCGGATCCGTCAAGTTGGAATCCTCACAAGCATGACTCGTCTCTCGTTCTTGAATCCTCAAAAAAAAAGAGAAGGCGGCTAAGTATTCTAACAAGGAGAAGTTCAATATTCAAGTGTTTCAAGTCTAAAAAATACAAAGGAAGGCTTGAGCTTATATAGGCTCACTACTACAACGGTAATATACTTAAAATAGGAAGAAAATATCAGATAATTAAGTGTCCAACGGACAAGTGATGAGGGTCGTCGATCTTAGAGTTGTTGTAGAAGATTTGATGATCGGCCGGATATGGAAAGTCTTCAATGGGGAGGATTCGCCTAATCTTGTGCGTTCTGAAGCATGGGAAGACTCTCATGGATGCTTCTGATTGTCTTAGAGTGTCTCCTTGTCGCCACACATAAGTCTGCAAGCTTTTAAGGGAAGTGGCTCCTGGACTTTCCTTAAACAGAGTTGGTTAGGACCTTCTTATTGTAAAGCGGGTATCTGAAGGATCCTTCGGGGATTTGATGCATTCTTGGTCATGTTCGATCACTGAAAGACCCAAGAATAACCTCCAAGTGGTCCGAAGTGAAGGACGCTCCTGAGTTGGGCTATGTTGCTCGAAAGTTGATGTTGTCGTGCAAAAGGTCTAAGTGCAGAAGGTCCAGCTTGTAAAATACATAACTATCGGCTTCGAGCTTTGATTAGGCTGATTGAACCTCGAGTAGTTAGCTAATTGAGTCAAGAATCCATAGAAATAAATGTCATGTCCTACTTCTCTTGGTAGCATCTCGAGCTCCTTGATAACTGAGTGTATGTCTTCATGATCCTCTAGGGAAGGTTGTTGACGTGAACTCCTTGCTTGCTGCTTCGGTTCTTGAGTGATGGGTGAGTCATTGAGTTTAGACAATTGAAGCATGTCTAATAAGCTTGTCTCCCATTTGTCTTTTACATGTTTCCCAAGGAAGGTCGTCTCCCCTTTATCCTTGGTGTATTTAGCTTAAAATTCGACAACCGAATCTAAACCTTGTCCTACAGTCGATGGTCTATGGTCTAGAATCCTACCATCGAGGATCCTATTAATCTCAATATGAGGTAAGTCTCTTAACCAATAAAGTAATAATATATTTAAAAAAATATTTTTATTTAAATTTTAATTTTGTAAATATATTGTCTAATAAAAGCGGATACTTAACAAGAAACGTTTCTAAAACTTCTAATTTAAAAAACACTTCCACATTCTCTTTCCTACTATTTTGTCATTTTTCTAATTTTTTTAATTTAAATAATGTTAAGAATTTGTCTCTCTTCTAATTCTTATCACTTTTCTTGCACGTTTATCTTCGATAACATATTCATAAAAAACTGTTTATTTTCTTCTTCGTTTACCTCCCGCTGCTTGAAAAGAAAATCTCATAACCCTAGATTCTCTTCAGTACTTATCGTCGCAACACCCTTTCTAAGCATGACGTTTATTTCTCGGTCTTATATATTTATTCCTAAAACTATTTGTAAATTAATTAGCTTTTCTTCTATTGTTAAAACCAAAATAATAACAATTATTATTGGTACAAAAACCTAATTTGCTCAGCAAAACACTTGAAACTCTAGTAAAAGATTTTAAAATTTTAAGAAGTTTTATTCGGTTTTGGAAAAACTGACAGTGGGGTCTACTAATTAATATAATAAACTTTGTGCTCAAGTTACTAATAAGTAACTTTGTGATCAAGTTGTTCGACACAAATATGTTCGTTCCTAACATCTATCACATTTTCTTTCTAATGTTTTTTAAAATTTAAATATTTTTTTGTTAACTAATCCACAAAACTCGATCCATGATTTAAGTTCTACAATTGAATGATCCTAAAACTATATAATGTTTGGATAAATCAAAAACAAACTAACTAAACTGAATTATCTAATCAAATTAAAGATAAACCAACTAAATTAGACCACCTACTTATAGCAATAAATTATGCAAACGTTTTGGGAAATTTGTATAAAACATTGGAGCTACAATCAAAAGATATGGAAGTTGCCATTTTATTTCTAGTCCTATAGAGCACTCCTTACAGTTTAAGAAATATAAATTTAACAACTGTTTTTGCAACTGTATTTATATTTATTATTACTGTTTTTCTGTTGCCTCAAGTTTGATGATTAATTATGACGACCAAAAAAGGATTATTAATTATTAATATACATGGTAAAATAACAATAAAATAAAGGCATTAACCTGTAATATCATTTTGTAAATTTTTTTGTCAATTGCAAATCATATTGGGCCACAACTGGCTGGCCCAATAGTCAAATTCCTACATAATGTAGACGGGGGACTCGATCTCCGATTGTGCAAATGAGCTGCCTTATGTGGATTTATCGCCTGCCACTAGATTAAGAACCATTTGCATAATTTTGTAAATTTAAATGGATTCAAATCATTCTAGAATTCAACTGTTATATATAAAACAATTTCACAATTCACTTTTTTATTATTTAAATAATTAACTAACAATTAAATAAATATGTAAATAAGTATAAATAACAAATTAAGTCGTGTATCTCTTTAATAAATATGAAAACTTAAGACCTGTGTAGATTGATATTAGGTTTTTCAGTTTTTAGATTTCACTCGCTTAACGCATATTTAATTATATCTTTTATATTGAATTCGGTTCAATATAGATCGGATATAGTTCAATTTTCCTAGTTACCTAGATTTTATGTGAATATCCATGTCACTGGGTTTTACTTTTTTTTTTTTTTGTCAACCCATGTAATTGGGTTTTACTAGGTTTAAAATTATGTATTTTTGTCAAAACCAAAACAAATTAATTTTTAATAAAAAATTCTAACAAAGTTGAAAATTTAAATAAAATTTTGAATATTCTGGAATATTTGTTATTTTATCCAAAATAATAATAATAATATAATTAAATTTATAATTATTTTTTTGAATAATTAAACATTAGTGAACTATTTGTATATATATATACCAAAATATTATGAAGGTTTAATTTTTATATAATACTTTTAGTTATTATTTAAAATTTAGGTGTTAGTTAAATTTCTTTATAGTATTTATAAAAATTAAATTGATTTGTAAGATATAATATTCAGGTAGATTCAGTTGTTGTTATCATTTGTTCTTTGAAAAATTATTATGTAAACGGAAATGTCACCTATTATATATTTAACTAATTAGTCTATATCTACGATGATATTTAGTCTTTTTTTTCTACGTCTACACAACCTTAAGTCATAAATGAATGGGAATCTACTATTTTAATAACTAAAATTAATTATATAATGATATTACTTTTTTTTTTGTCAACGGCAAATTATATTGAACCACAACTGATTAGCCCAATAGTCAAATTCTTACATAATGTAGGCGGGGGACTTGATCTCTGGTTGTGCAAATGAGCTACCTTATGTGGATTTACTGTCTGCCACTAGGCTAAGAGCTATTTGCATAATGATATTGCTTATTCGTTCTTTTTCCTTTTTTTATAATTAGATTGACAAGTTGTCAAAAAAAACTAGATTGACAAAATCAAATTCTAATTCAATTTTTTGAACTTTTAATAATTTCACAAAATTATATAATTTATAGAATTAAATTTTGGTAAAAAATAACTGATATTTAATCACTTAATAAAAAACAGACTTATTCCTTATAAATTGTATAATGAGTAGTAATGAATATTGATGAAATCATAAGAATAATTAAATAAACAAAACATGTATAAAATATAAAGAACCCAAGAGAAATAAAATAAAGAGGCAAATAACCTATATATAAATCAGAACAACTAGAAAGGACACCGATCTCTCTTTCTTTCTCTTTCTCTCTCTCTCAATGGAAACGCAATTCCCAGACGCAGCCGCTGAATTTACCCTGCAACAGTTGGATTTGGTCAGCTTCGGAGATGAAGATAACACCTCAAAAACAAACGGATCATCAAGACACAGAATCTTCACCGATCAGTTCAAGCCTTTAGAGATCGAATACGTGGAGAAGATCTTAAATTACAAGTTCAAAAACAAGAGTTTGTTGCTGCAAGCGTTCACAGACCCTAGTTTCGATGAAAACTGCGTTTCGTACGAAGTCTTAGAATTTTTAGGAGATTCGGTCCTTAATTTCGTTATGACCAACGAGTTGTATGATCTTTACCCTGAAGAATCACCAGGTTCGTTGACCAAACTCAGAGCCGTCAACGTTGACACCGAGAAATTGGCACGAGTCGCTATAAAACACAATCTTTATCGCTGCCTCCGTCATAAGAAACCCTTGCTTGACCACCAAGTAAGTTTCTTTCTTTAAATAAACCCTACTTTAAAGTTATAAATTCTAGTAATTATCCTTTTTCACGTTTCGTATAATTAACTTCGGTAAATTAATGACCTATAGTAAAACTTTTTAAAATTAATATTTGATTAATTAATAATTTCTATAATATAATTTATTTTATGGTCTCAAATTAATTTTTTATATTCAATTAGAATATGAATAAACTAAAAATCAATATAAATTAATAAAAAATAGTTTTAATGTAATTTCAACATTATTAATTTATAAAAGCTTAACTGTAATATGTAAATGGCTCTTAGCCTACTGGCAGGCGGTAAATCCACATAAGGCAGCTTATCTGCACAACTAGGAATCGAGTTTCTCCGTTTATCTTATGTAGAAATTTGGCTATTGGGCCGGCCAGTTGTGAGTTAATATAATTTGCTGTTGACAAAAAAAACTGTATATGTAATATGATTTATAATTTATTCAGGAAAAAATACATATTAAAATGTGAATTAATTAATGAGATGTGAAAAAAACTAATAATTTCATCAGGTCAAGGAATTTGTGGAAGGGATAGAAGAATATCCAATACATTCGCGTGGACTTTTGAAAGTTCCCAAATCTCTAGCAGACATTGTAGAGTCTACCATTGGAGCTCTCTACAAAGACTGCAACAACGACAACAAAACTGTCTGGAAGGTAACCATATATGTGGAATCTTCAATATTTTCGACAATTGATTGATTGATTAATTAATGGATGAATTTTGTTGGTTGTGATTAACTATGTAGGTGATAAAACCATTGTTCGAGCCAATAATAACATTAGACCAAATGGAGAAACATCCGATGTCAGAACTTGTTGAGATGTGTCAGAGCAAGAATTTGAAATACAGATTCGATGAGAGTTGCTGGGATCGTAATAGACATATATCTCTCTATATTCAAGGTCGTCTCATTGGACATGGACACCATCTTGTCAAGAAAGAAAATGCTCGTTATTTGGCTGCAAGAAATGCCTTAGATAATTTTTCAAGTATATTCAAAAACCTTTAAATTACATATAATTTTGTGTCTGAATTGTTTTCTTACACTATACATTGTATTTATCATTATGGCCCTGTTCTGCTTTTAAGTCGCAACGACTGCGACGGTAATAGAACAAAATAGTTTTAAATATGGCTGAAACATAGTAAATCTTGTGCTAACGCAACCATTATTGTAATCGCTCTATATAAACCGTGTCGATAACTTTTATAGCGATCATAAACAAACATTAAAATTATCACGCTGCTTTTAGCGATCGTTTATGTATTTTTGTCTTTATTATACACTGTATTTTTTTCTTTTGGTCGCTATCGGAACGACTTTTACAAGAACAAAGCCATATATCTTAACTAAGTCAATATAAATCATGTTTTCATTTTTCTTATAAGTTGGGTTGAAAATTAATAATCACACCAAATCTAATTACCGTAATAATACTGTAAGCATAAAACAAAAAATTGAAATTAACAATTTTTTGTTTGGTTAATTGGTTAAACATCTTTATTCGCAATATATATTATATTAAGCGGGAATCTATTGCCTTTTCTAGGAGTTTAACTTTGGAAGTTTTTTAATAATGACACAATTTACTTTTGATTTTTTTCATCCTATTACGATTTCATTAATTAAAGTTTGGTATTTTAACACATTTTACCCGGAAAATTACTAGATTATCCGTGTTCTAATTGGATCTTTTGCGTGATTAGACAATTCTATCCCTATTTTCTTCTGATATAAAATATTTACCCTCATATTTGCTCGGAGAAATAAGAGTTAATTAATGGTTTTTATGTCTTTTAACACTTTTCCCGAATAATCAATGGATATTCGAATTCTAATCAGATTTATCCAATTACACAATGGGTAATTCAGCTCTAACTTGGATTCTAACAAATTGTTTCCTTTTTTTTTTTATTTAACTAATGTAAAATGTACATATTTAAATCATATACTCGAGAAGTAAAATTCACATATTTAATATCTCAACTTCCAGATTTTGTGTATTAGATAGATTCAAATCTTATTAGCTATATCATATCTAGGAAAATTGCACCGATCACACCCTAAAACTCAACCTAATTGTAGTCTATACATACTAAATTAATCTTTAGCTTTCGAACCACCTCTTTTCACATTTTTTGATATTTTTTACTCGAATGTGTAGCACGAAGAGAACCTCGATATGCTTTCTTATGATCTTGTTTATGAGTTCAGGCCATTCAAAATTTAGTGGAGATTTTGTGTCAAAGTTCTCCATGCATGGAAAACTTTTGGTATCTACGTTGATAATATTCTTGACATGATTCTAGCCGATAAATCAGTATGTTTCCTTTATTCTAAATAAATATCTAACTACGTTGTGAATATAATTATGCATTATTCTCTAGAGATCTCTTATTCATGCGACTATAAAAAGGATCTAGTTCCATAATTCTCTAATCATGTCAAAGAAGGCAATTGGTTGGTCATAGAAAATTTCAATCTATCCGAATCGGTAGGGAAGTACAAAGATACCGATCATCCATACAGGATGAACATTACTACCACATCCTACGCTATATGTTAGGGAGCACTTGTTGAATAGCCCTCAACAACCCCTACAGATAAAACAAATGAAACAAAGTTAGACATGATAACATAGAAATATATTAATACAACCTTCATTTTGTACATGAAGACAATTTTATATACAAACCATTTATTCGAACTAACCTCCATTTTGAGAAGAAATCATCTTTTCTGACCAAAAATAAAAAAGCTAACCTCAATTATTTTGGATCGTCACACTCGTTCTCCATTAGAACTACTAGATCATACTCGTTCCCCACAAAGTTTGAGCTTATATTTAAATTCTGAAATCGTGAAGTTTAATTCTTATTTCCCCCCTTTATTAATAGTTTCAAACTTATTTTTCCCACAAATAAAAGTTCAATACATATTTCCACACGAAATTGAAATCAAGTTGGTTTACTGTACCAAGTTAACCGCTAAATACTAAAATTAGACTGCAATGTGTGATTCAACCAAGAATTACCCAGATAATAACCCAATAACGTCTAATTTAGACCCGATTTTTGACTCATTCAACTTAAAAATTAAACCCCGAAGGTTCAGTTCTTCTGAAAGAAAAAATCTCAAATTGCAAGCTCTAGAATTTTGAGATATACTTTATTTATCTCAAAATCGATTCTTCATTTCTCTAAAAATAAAAAGCGAAAGTTTAATTGTCAGCTTTCATGGTGGAATCGATGGCTTTACTTGCGAAATCTAAAACCAAAAAACCAAAGTTGCTATTGGTGATGATGAACTCGATGATAACGACTTTGACCTCTGAGAGAAAGAGAAGTTCGATGTCGAACAAGCCATTGAAGAGTTCATCGACGAGCCAACGATCAGAGAGAACGTATTTCCGGGATGTGACAACGTCGACAATGACTATGAACGACAGAACATGAGGCGAGGATCGGGAAATTTCTTCAAGGGTTAAGTCTTCTCCAGTGCACACACTTCAAAATAGACGATTATTGAACATGCGTTGAAGAATTGCTGCAATATACGGCAGGTGAGGTATGAAAAAACGTAATTGGCATATAAGTGTTTAGGGTCTAGGTGTAGTTGGCTTGTGTATTGTTCAAAGAGAGGTGAAATTGAGAAATGGGTAGTAAGGGTTTTAGAGGATCGTCATAGTTGCTATCCTAATGGGGAATGTGAGTTACTTAAGGTCCATGTAATTGCTATGTTATTTGTAGACAAAATCAGACAGGAACGTGATTAGTTTTTGTCTATGAAAATAGAGTTGGTGTTTGAGAACTACCGAATACATGTGTCTAGGCATCAATATCAATCTGCTAGAAATAAGGCAATAAAATGGATAGAGAAGGCTTGTGACGAGCAATTTGAAAGGTTTAGAGATTACAGGGCTGCAGTCTTACACTTAAATTAATATTCTTCAGTTGCAGTACATTGTTTGACAAATGTTGAAGGTTTAGACATTTTTAGTAGATTCTATGACTGCTTAGAGCCATTAAAAAGAGCATGGAAGGATACATGTAGGCATCTTATAGGCGTAGATGCATGTTTCATTAGGAAAAAAATGAAAGGGAAATTGTTAGTGACCTTAGAAAATTATGGGAACAATGCAATATATTCAATAGCACATGCTTTTGTTTCAGAAAGAAAATATGGACAATTGGATTTGGTTCTTGCACAAAATCAAGTCAACCTTGATTTTTAGAGAAATGAAGAATCCATTTTGAGAAAAATAAAGTATCTCTCAAAATTCTAGGGCTTGCAATTTGAGATTTTTCGTTCAGAAGAACTGAAACCTTCAAGGTTTAAATTTTAAGTTAAGCGGGTCAAAAATCGTGTCTAAATTAGACGTTATTGGGTTATTATCCGGGTAATTCTTGGTTGAATCACACATTGCAATCTAATTTTAGTATTAAGCGGTTAACTTGGTACAGTAAACCAACTTGATTTCAATTTTGTGTGGAAATATGTATTGAACTTTTATTTGTGGGAAAATAAGTTTGAAACTATAAATACAGGGGGAAATAAGAATTAAACTTCATGATTTCAGAATTTAAGTATAAACCCAAACTTTGTGGGGAACGAGTATGATCATGTAGTTCTAATGGAGAACGAGTATGACGATCCAAAATATTGAGGTTAGTTTTTTTTGTTTTTGGTCAGAAAAGATAATTTCTTCTCAAAATGGAGGTTAGTTCGAATAAATGGCTTGTATATAAAATTGTCGTTATATATATGTTTAATTTATAAAATAAATGTTAACCTGTGAACTAAATCATTTTGTAGGTTGAATTGTCATTTGTTAAAACCCAATTCATAATATAACATCTAAATTGCTATGGACTTTGGATTTAGATAAAAATTTTTTAGCCATAACACAAATTTTAAAAAGCTTATGATTGCATACACTTTTTAATCGCATTTATAAAACTAAAATTAGTCGAACATTAATGAATATATCTCTTTTCAGATTCAATTTTGTAGTTTAGATTAATGTTATTTTATGCATTTAGTTTTTTTAAATAGAATATAATCTTGATGTAGTTTACTATTAGAATACGATTTCAATACTTGAATAGCGTTTAGCCTAGAAAACTGGGTCTCGTTAATCTAGTTGATTATATAAGGGTAATG
>JAKUCM010005889.1:0-15438 GCA_023374145.1 Lepidium sativum
GGTTCAAACAAGAAGAGGGAATAGATTATTTGGAAACATACAGTCCTGTTGTCAGACAGCTACCATTCGAGTTGTTCTGGACATAGCAACATCAAGAGGCTGGCAATCACCTAGTTAGATGTGAAAAGTGCATTTCTTCATGGAGACATACATGAAGACATATACATGCATCAACCTACTGGATTCATTGATAATAACTATCCATCACATGTCTGTAAGCTCAATAAAGCTATTTACAGATTGAAGCAGGCTCCCAGAGCTTGGTTTGACAAATTTAGCTCATTATTGCTTGAATATTGGTTCAAATGCAGTACAACTGATCATTCTCTCTTCACATATCATCACAATGAGCACACACTGTTGTCACTACTTTATGTAGATGATATTATTCTAACAGGAAGTAATTCAAATCTTCTGGACCACTTGATAACAACTCTCAGTACACAGTTTGCTATGAAGGATCTTGGTTCAGTACATTACTTTCTTGGTATTCAAATTGAACACACTGAGACTGGTTTATTCATTCATCAAGAGAGATATGCAACAAACATTTTGGCACAAGCAGGAATGAGTAATTGCAATTCAATGCCTACTCCTCTGCCGCAAAGACTTAATGAATCAAGTTGCAGTGAAGAGCTCTTTCCTGATCCTTCTTATTTTCGAAGTCTAGCTAGAAAATTACAGTATCTGACCATAACAAGACCAGACCTGCAATTTGCAGTCAATCTGATTTGTCAACGAATGCATCAGCCTACTGTATATGACTTTGCTCTCTTGAAACGAACACTGGAGTATCTCTGTGGAACAGTCTCAATGGGTTTACATCTATCTAAATCATCCCAGCTCACAACTACTGCCTATTGTGATAGTGACTGGGCAGGTTGTAAGGAAACTAGAAGATCTACTGCAGGGTTCTGCACTTTTGTTGGTCTCAACATAGTCTCATGGAGTGCTAAGCGTCAACCAACTGTCTCACGATCCTCAACAGAAGCAGAGTATAGGGCCCTTTCTGAAGCTGCTGCTGAGTTAACCTGGTTGTCCTCTTTCATGCGAGATTTACATATACCACAGTCAGGACCTGCAACTCTACATTGTGACAATCTTTCTGCAGTGCATCTAAGTATAAATCCAACCCTTCACACAAGGTCTAAGCATTTTGAACTTGATTGGCATTACATTCATGAAAGAGTAGCTCTTGGATTCATTGAGACAAGACACATTCCTGCTGAGCTTCAGCTTGCTGATATCTTTACAAAGTCGTTACCTAAAGCTGCCTTCATCCATCTTAGGCACAAACTTGGTGTTGGACTGCCCTCCACCACAAGTTTGAGGGGGAGTATTGAAGCCTCAACTCAAGAAGAAGCCCAACTGCTCTAAACTGACCTCATATCAGCCCAAGACTTCAACTTATACAGCCCACCAACAGAGCAAATGTCACTCTCAATTCTCTGCAGAAATCTGCAACATAGTACAGCAGAAACTACCTCTGCAAAAGCTGCAGTTGCAGACATAAGACAAAGCCAATACAGCATCATAACTCAACCATAGTTGTCTTGTTTATGTGTCTAGTTAAGAGGTCTTTCGGTTATATAAGTAGCTGTCTTGTTTTGCCAAAACTGTAAGTGAAAAACGCATTCAAAGTTAAGAAGTCTTTATCTTCAATCTCTTCTCTTCTTTGTTTCATACAAGTTCTCTTTCAATCTCTCTTTATTTACAAAAAGAGTAATTAAGCTCAGTTCAAAAACACAAAAATATTTGTTTTTTCTTGTATAAGTACAAAAGGGTTTTTGTTGGATAACATACTAGTGAGGAAAAAAACATGAGTGTAAGAAAAGTGGATGTGAGTTTACAATTTGCTTTAAAAGTTGTGTAACCAATAATTTTTAGTGGATTCAGAGTTAATATCAACGAGACGTAGCATTTTCATACCAAAAACATGAACTCGTTAAGTTGTTGAGCGTTGTGGTCTTTTTATTTTATTTTCAAACAAACGTGTGAATCAAAAACGGAAAGATAAAATAGAATTTGACAACAAACAAAAAAAATATATGTAATAGCTTATAATAATAAATATCTCTGAAATATAAAATATTAAGCTTTTAAAAAACATATAGTACGATATTTTAGTTTAAATTATATCTGATACTGTATGGTCTTTCCAAGGTTAATATTTTGACCAAATCTTTTGCATCATTTGAAATTGGACTCCAAAGACTGGCCTCTCGAGTGGGAAACAACTTATTAAGAAGCTTCCTGAAACAAGGTATATCTCTTTTACAAAACCTAGAGATTCACATAGACTCTGAAGTCTTGACTCTATCTTGACCACTTGCAACACACATGTAAAAGTATCGGAGCATTTAATGCCTGCAGCTCGGACCGACCATATGAAATAGGAATTAGATTCGAGAAAATTAATCGAATTATAATATAAATTCATATATCACCTGGTTATGTTTCTGCTTTTAATTCAAACTAATGGATAGTTTACAATTTTGAGGCAATATTTAGTGCACAAAAACTGTCAAAATTTGGGCCACAAGAGATTTGGAAGGTAAAGCAAGTTGGCCACTGCCACAAATCTAATCTTCTACTGGCCCCGGCTATATCTTTCAACCCTCGAAGACGCCTTTATAAAGCATGTGTCACTCTCCATGTTTGAAAGTTGAAACTGGGTCAATGATAAAAAAACTTTTCATTTTTTTTTCTATCAACAACTACATTAACTATTCAGGTCGTAATTCTAAACCCTTAAAAATATCACATAAATCATATTATATGATAAAGACAATTCTCCGATTAAAAGAAATAATATTTAACCAAACTACACTTAACTTGGATCAGTTTTCAGTTTTGTAGAATAAGTTTTCTTCTGCTTGAAACTAAATATTAGATATAACAACCCCCAATAAATAGACAAACTTCGATTCAACATCTAGAGTGTAATCTGAAGTAATTATCATACGAAATTTCATCTAGAATCTAGCTCAATTAACCCAATTTAGACTTAGGTTTATAAATTACACAATCATACAATACTAGATATAGAACTGTACAATGCACATGTTTTATAATTTACAGATATACAAATATATACGTATTATATTTTAGATAATATTTAAGAATTCTGTTGATTACTAATTTTTGAAACTCAACTTTATATAATAGGATATTTCAAAATTTTGAACCATTAGATTTGATGTGTAGAATAATCTCATTGATTACTAACTTGTTGAAACTAAAATTTATATAATTCAATTTAAGAATGCAGTTGATTACTAACTTTTGTAACTCAAATTTATATAATAAATTATTGTAAAATTTTGAAATGTTGGGTTTGACATGTGTAATAATCTCATTGATTACTAACTTTCAAATCCCAAATTTATATAATATATAGGATTTGAAACTCAACTTTATATAATAGGACACTACAAAATTTTGAACCATTAGATTTGATTTGTAGAATAATCTCATTGATTACTAACTTTTGAAACTCAAATTTATATAATTTAATTTAGAAATGCAGTTAATTACTAACTTTTGTAACTCAACTTTATATAATAAATTATTGTAAAATTTTGAAATGTTGGATTTGACATGTGCAATAATCTCATTGATTACTAACTTTCAAAACCCAAATTTATATAATAGATAGGATTTGAAACTCAACTTTATATATATTATACTACAAAATTTTGAATCATTGGATTCGACAAGTGGAATAATCTTGTTAATTACTAACATTTGAAACCCAAATTTTATATAATAGGATATAGACCTGTGCCATACATGGATTTGATGAATTTTTTTATGCATATTACATTTTTAATAATATTTAAAATTCATGTTGATTACTAATTTCTGAAATCCAACTTTATATAATATGATACTTTAAAATTTTGAACTGTTGGATTTGACATACAGAAGAATTTTGTTGATTACTAACTTTTGAAATTAAACTTTATATAATAGGATATGGACCCGTTCGATGCACAAATTTTATGATTTTTTTGACGTATTTTATATTTTTGATAATATTTAAAAAAATTTGTTGATTACTTGTTTTTGAAATCAAACTTTACATAATATGATAATACATGGACCGTTGTATTTGACATGTGGATGAGTCTCGTTGATTATTAGCTTTTGAAACACAACTTTATAAATAGGATATGGACCTTGCGATGTACGAGTTATTTTTGTTATGGTATTACAATTTTTTGATAATAGTTAAAATTCATGTTGATTTCCAATTTTTAAAATACAATTTTTGAACCATTGAATTTGACGTGAGGAATAGTCTCCTCGATTACTAACTACTGAAATCCAACTTTATATAATAAGATATGCAATTTCGTGCTCAGCTTATTGGAGATCTAAGACAAAATGTAATATATAATATATAATATTTATACTACGAAATTTTCCAAAATATTACAAATCATAAAGTATAATCATCTAATATACTTATATTTGTAAAATAATATTAATAGAATTAATTTTAACTAGCTAAATTAAACAACTTTTTCAAATGTGGCTTTGAAATTAAGAAAATTATTGGTGGCATAGGGCAAATTCTCATTTCAATACTATAGACACCACACTGAGGATATGGACCCGTGTGATGCACGAGTTTTATGAATTTCTTGGATGTTTATTATATGTGAATATATTTAAAATTCTATTGGTACTAATTTTGAAATACAACTTTACATAATAGGTTACTTCAAAAAATTTCATCGTTGATTACTAACTTTGAAACCCAACTTTATATAATAAGACTTGAAACATTAGATTTGACATGTGGAATAATATTGTTGACTACTAACTTTTGAAACTCAACTTTATATAGTAGATATGATTTGAAACTCAACTTTATATAATAGGATACTATAAAATGTTGAAACGTTGGATTTGACATGTGAAATAATCTTGTTGATTACTAACTTTTGAAACTCAACTTTATATAATAAGATATAAACTTTTGATACACGAGTTTTATATAAAAAAATATGTATATTACATTTTTCATAATATTTAAAATTCATGTTGATTACTAATTTTTGAAATCCAACTTTATATAATATGATACTTTACAAATTTGAACGGTTGGATTTGACATGCGGAATAATCTCGTTGATTACTAACTTTTATAACTCAACTTTATATAATAGGATATGGACCCGTGTGATGCACGAGTTTTATGAATTGTATTTGATGTACTTTATATTTTTGATAATATTTGAAATTTTATTGATTTCTTATTTTAAATCAAACTTTATATAATATGATAATACCAATTTTGGATTGTTGGGTTTGACATGTGGAAGAGTCATGTTTGTTATTAAGTTTTGAAACCCAACTCTATAAAATAGGATATGGACATGTGCGATTCACGAGTTAGATTTGACAAATAGAATAATCTCGTTGATTACTAATTTTTAAAACTCAACTTTATATAATAGGATACTGCAAAATTTTGAAACGTTGGATTTTACATATGGAATAATCTCGTTGATTACTAAATTCTGAAACCCAACTTTATATAATAGGATACCGCAAAATTTTGAACCATTGGATTTGACATGTGCAATAGTCTCGGTTATTACTAACTTTTGAAACCCAACTTTATATAATAGAATCGTTGGATTTGACATGTAGAAGAATCTCGTAGATTACTAATTGTTGAAACCTAACTTTATATAATAGGATAGGATTTGAAACTGAACTTTTAATGATAGGATACTACAAAAGTTTGAACCATTAGATTTGACATGTGGAATAATTATGTTGATTACTAACTTTTGAAATCTCAAATTTATATAATAAATGAGATTTGAAACTCAATTTCAAATAATTAGATACTGTAAAATTTTGAACCATTCGATTTGACAAGTGAAATAATTTCGTTGATTACTAACTTTTGAAACTCAACTTTATATAATATATATGATTTGAAACTCAACTTCATATAATAGGATACTGCGAAATTTTGAACTATTAGATTTGACATGTGAAATAATTTCGTTGATTACTAATTTTTAAAACCCAACTTTATATAATAGAATACTGCAAAATTTTGAACCGTTAGATTTAACCTGTGAAATAATCTCAGTGATTTATGAATTTTTGAAATCTAATTTTATATAGTAAAATATCATAAAATTTTGAATTGCTGAATTTGTGTCATTTTTAAATTTAGAGCCCATAAAACAGAAGAGCCCACTTCATATATCATCATTTACGAGTGCACTTCAAAGATGGGCTTATTTTCAAACGGACTAATACAGTTGGCCCATTTGATGCCCAGATGACGAATAACGCGGCTCCTTTGACGAGAAATTGTGGTGGAGAAGCCACTCACTTGCCTAATTGTGATTTTGACTAGTGACATCAGAATCAAAGACGAATGTCACGGCGAGACAAGAATATGGTTCGACGAAAGCGTCATTAACTACACGACGTTTTAGTAACAGAATAATTAACAACAAAGCGTTTTTATCTGTAAAGGATACATTAAAAATAAACATATAAAAGGGGGTATATATATACAAATAAACAAAGTTTATATGAATAAAATAAATATTGAGGGCGAATCTAAAAATAACAAAGAAACGATGAACATATTAATAATAGTAAAATAACAATAATAGATCTCTAATCTGGAATATTAGCAAGATGGGTTTCTTTCTTCTGTTCACTGAAAATGGTAAAGATGAGAAACTTATCATCACTTCGAAACGAATTTTTACTGCTCAATTAGAACTCAAATTTTAATATAAAGAAAACGAAGATCAGAAGAAGCTTAAGGATGAAGATGCATCTAGTGGATGAATGAGATACGTCAGCACAAGCGCAACCACCATTAGCAAATACGCGATTCCTTGATCAATCGATGTTCCTGTTTATCATCAAAACAATTTGATTAAGTCAATTTTGATTCCCCCAAAATTTCTGCACTACTTAACCGTTAAATCGAATCTGAACGCAATGTGAAACAGAGAAATGGAAGAAAACGTGTTTGCGATAACTCAATTTGGAGGAATCTATAGAGTAATTCGATATCTCAGATCTAGAGAGAGAATGTGAATCGGAGAAATTACCATCGCTTGTTGGAGAAGGAGCAGGAGCTAGGGATTGTGCTCCGGCGAAGGGAGCGATGACGGAGAAAACGAAAGCGAAGAAAACGGCAACGGAGTTCCTCGACGCCATCTCTGGTTTTCTCTTACGAACTTTTTCAACTGAGAGATTATGCTTACAGAAAATAACGAGCGAGAGAGAGACGAAGAAGCTAAACAAATCTCTGCGACGGCGAGAGTAACGGCTACAGAGACGACGAAGGAGAAACCCAATGGAGAGGAGAGAGAGTGATAAGAAGAAATGGCCAACGCGTTTTTATAGAACAAAACAAGTTGACGGTTACCGGCTATAACCGGTAATTACTCCAGAATCGAGTTCTAATTATTTAAATAAGTTAGCTGACACGTGTCTATTTACTAGCTGAAATTTTCTAATGGACCCTTCGTGGATGGTTCGTATAAATTCTTTTTAGTCCGTCAAGATTGGAATTGGAATTTTATTTTAGAAGAGAAAGTTATTATTTTTCTAAAAAATTTAATTGTCTAAAAATTTGAATATCATTATATTAAATATAACTTATTTTTAATATGAAATAGGTTAAGATACGTAAATTGAATAGAAAAGCAAGCAGTAGTTTACAGTATAAACTAAGTTATTACAGCTTGATCACTATCCAAAAAATAACATGTTATCATATATATAGTAAGATACATATTAATGAATTGGGTGAAGACTTTCTAAATTAATAAAAATTATTAATTTTTGTTGTCAGCTCTCAGCAAAATTGGTCTAAGATTTTGGAAATTTTATATTAATATACCAAACAACAGAAATGTTTATCGTGAGGTGGAATGATAATACGTAGGCAGTGAAGCAGCCATGTGATGAGATTTCTGCTTTTTTAGATCTGTAATATATGTTAAAACTGAATAATAAAAACATTAAAATTATATAATAATGTGTTTTTGGTGGAGCACCCTTACAGACTGTAAATCTCTAATCATTGAGTCGTGTCTACCAAAAAAATCACTGGTAAACTTTCTAACATAAAAATAATAATAATCTGTCATAAACTATAAATTATGAAAAACAATCCACTTTCTTCTATAAATTTATTTATAGAGTGAATTACTAAACTAATTTAAAAAAATAAGTTAGTTAGGTCTTATTTTTTTATAGTTGCTAACGATAATGATTAAATCATGTTTTTTTATCAGTGATCATTTTTTTAGTTACTCAAAAATTCAGCGATTTGTTGTTAGGACTGTTGCTAGTGACCATCGACTGCCAAAAGATTTTATAGATTTTCTTACTAATAATTTTTTAAATAAATAAAAATAATATATAAAGTAACAAAAAAATATATAATAATTTCCAAAAATAAAATTAAAAAAATCATAATTATGTTAAAATTTTGTAACTATTTATAAATTTCTATAATATTTATGTATAATTTACATATATATATATATATATCAACTAATAAATAAATAAAATTATATAGCTAAAAGTTATTAAGTAAGACATCTTGACAAGAAGAAGGGGCGGAATGCACCTACTTTGAAATCAAAGAAAAGCTTGGCTAAAATGGTAGGTTATTGTTGGCATGATACTTTGTTTAATTTTTTGGACTATAATATCATCCAAATTTGGGGTTTTTATTCCAGTTGGTTGAATGATAATATTGGTGGGTTAAATCTGGTTTTCTGGCAGGTTCGTCGTCCCCTTTTTCAGGACCTGACCGCAGTTAATGCCGCAGAAGTGTTGCACACTGAGGTTGCAATTCTGCACACGAGTTATGTGCAAATTGGGGATGGGACTGGGGTGGTCGTAACAACGATTGCGAAGGACAGGCCCCCTGCTGTAAGTGGTGCGGTCCTGAATGAAAAGGATCGGGTAATGCTTCCAAGTGACGAGGCTAATGCATTGGAGGCTGCTTTAGCAGCTGAGATCGGAGACTATGAGAAAGAGGACACCCTGTTATACACAGAGGAGGATCTCCTTGACGATATGGCATTCCGCGCAGCAGTGACTGACACACAGAACCTTACTGCAGCGGATCGGGATAAAATAAACGCAGAATTTGCTAAGAGTTTGGAGAAGTGTAGAGTGGCTAGGCAGCTAAGGCCGCCAGTGGTTTCAAGTAAGGTATCTTCTAGGACTAATACGCCTATTAGGGGTGTTAGTTTTAAGATGGCATTGGCGATGAAGGGTATGTCCCCCAGGAAGACACCTAAAGAAAAGGTGACAAAGGAGGGAGCAGTTAAAGAAAAGGACAAGAGTCCGATGAGATTTTAATTTTTATGATTAATGTTTTATGTTGAAACTGTCAAGGAATTGGCAGTAAGATTACAATTGGTTATTTGAGAGACATCTGGAAATGTTATAAGCCTGAATTTTTATTTCTTGCAGAGACAAAGAATAATTATTTATTTATGAAAAAAATACAAAGGCACTTAGGGTATAATTTGTTAACAACGGTTGAACCAGCCGGTATGAGTGGCGGTCTAGCTTTGTTATATAAGGATTATTTTAATGTTATCATTAATTATAAAGATAAAAACATGATAGATATAAGAGTAGAATTGAAAGGTATAACATCCTTTATTACTTTTATATACGGTGAACCAATACAGCACATACGGGATTATGTGTGGGAACGGTTAACTAGAACAGGTATTTAACGGCAAGAGCCTTGGTTGGTAATAAGAGATTTTAACGAACTCAGTGGCAATCACGAAAAGCTGGGTGGATCTATTAGGCCCCTATCTCAGTTTATATCTTTTAATCAGATGTTACAAGATTGCGACTTGATTGAGTTTCCGAAAATAGGAAATGTCTGGTCCTGGAGAGGAGTTCGGCAAAATAGAATAGTGCGCTGTATTTTAGAAAAATCGTATGGGAATACAGAATGGCATGAGTTATTTCCTAGCTCAGAAGTTGAGTATCTAGATATGATAGGGTCTGATCATATGCCTATCTTAGGTCGCTTCTCAGAGAGTACATTTTCGAGAAAACGACAATTTATTTTCGACGAACGATGGGTCGGCAAAGATGGCTTTTGAGAACTAGTTGATCGCAGTTGGAGCAGCTCAAATGCTTGGACACGATTAGCGATGGCAGATATATTGAAGGGTTGTCGTCGTGCAATTTCACGATGGAGATATACTACCACTGAACCCGGCAGACAAAATATCACACGATTGAAACAAGAATTAGAGGATCTGAAGAGCAATGGGTCTTTGAATTCAGATCTCATTTTGCAGAAAGCTCTTGATCTTAGATGTGCCTATGTAGAGGAAGAGATATACTGGAAACAAAAGAGTCGAACCCAGTGGTTGAGGGATAGTGACGAAAATACGAGTTTCTTCCATGCCCAAACTAAGCAGCGGCGAGCTCGTAACAGATTAATAGGTCTGTATACTGAGACCAATGTTTGGGTTAATACGGAGGAAGATATTTTGCGAGAAGCAACAAACTATTTTTCTAAGCTTTTTGCGAGTAATGGGGTTTCAACTGGGTTTCTGGATGAGTTAGAGACCAAAATTACTATCTCAGATAACCAGATGTTGATGCGACGAGTAACTTATGAGGAAGTTCGTCATGCGTTATTTGCTATGAGTCCTAGTAAAGCCCCTGGACCAGATGGTATGACATCATTATTTTTCCAAGAGTCATGGGAAACGGTGAAGGATGACTTGGTTGCGTTGGTTAATAATTTCTTAACCACGACCTTTTTTTAGCAGAATTTGAACAAAACAAACATTTGTCTGATTCCGAAAGTTGCACGACCAACGAGGATGTTGGAATTCCGACCAATTAGTCTGTGTAACGTGGTTTATAAGATCAAATCCAAGGTAATGTGTATATGCCTTTGTTGGGTCTTACCCAAATTAGTATCTGTAACACAATTTGCTTTTATTCAAGGACGGAATATCTCAAATAATATTTTAATTGCACAAGAAATGTTTCATGCGCTGCGGACAAATAAGTCGGTAAGGAACGAGTATATGGCGATCAAGACGGATATGAGCAAAGCATATGATCGAGTTGAATGGAATTTTGTCACAATCCCGCGACGTAAATTAGGATTTTGTGAACTGTGGATTAAGTGTATTGTGTACTATATTACTAGTGTAGAGTACTCTATTTTGTAAATGGGGTTCCTGGAGGATCTGTTAAACCTAAACAGGGACTCTGGCAGGGCGACCCTATCTCGCTTTACATTTTTATTTTGTGCACAGAGGTGTTGATTTCAAAAATAAAGATGCTGAGCAACGGGGTTTGTTGACATGCATCTCTATCGCTCAGACAAGCCCAGCGATGACACATCTGTTATTTCCTGATGATAGTCTTTCTTTTTGTAAAGCATCATGCGAGGAATCGCATCCGATAATGCGGATACTTAGGGAGTATGAACAAATCTCGGGACAACATATAAACTTCCAGAGATCTTCGATCCAATTTGGGAAGGGTTTATCCCTAGAAGCCAGAAGGGCTTTACACCACGTACTTGGGATCCATAATGAAGGAGGAGAAGGAGGATTAGGTTTTCGGGTGGAAGATGGTCTGTAGACCGAAGTCCGAAGGAGGATTAGGTTTTCGGGTCCTGGAGGATTTTAATTCTGCTTTACTAGCAAAATAGTTTTGGCGTCTTCTAGATTCTCTAGAAGCAATGTTGACACGAGTTCTGAGAGGCTGTTACTTTCAGAATTCATGTCCGATGCTGGCGACATTGCGGGCTAATTCGTCCTATGGGTGGCGGAGTATACTATCTGTAAGACCTTTGGTTTTACAAGGAGCGATCCGAAGAATAGGGGATGGTAAGACGATACGGGTTTGGAACGACCCATGGATCCAAGATACCATACCCCGCACGACACTAAGACAACTGCTTTCTTTATACCCTAACCTTACAGTGGACCAATTTATTGACCACCAGGCGGGTTTTTGGAATGAGATTTTGGTCCGCCAATATTTTGATCTTGTTGATTTTCAACTAATATTAGGTATCTCTATATCACGACAACAACGGCTTGGCTACTGGGGATGGCGTTTTACTAGAACTGGTCGGTATTTGGTTAAGTTCGGATATCTAGCAGAGGCGACCATGTCAGCAAAAGAGGTCGGAACAACATGACCAAATTTTGAGGCATTATACGCCAAGGTGTTGAAGATTAGTTCCCGAAACAAGATTCGACATTTCTTCTGGCATATTCTACCTGGTAATGTGGCTGCCAATCAAAAACTGAAGCATCACGGTATTAATTGCCCGCTCGAGTGTTCACAGTGTGGGGGCAGAGACTGAGTCGATCAACCATGTCCTCTTCTAGTGTCTTTTGGCGTTGCAGACGTGGGCACTGTCTGATATACCTTCTGCAATACATTTATTTCCAGGGGAATCAATTTGGTATAATTTGGACTATTTGTTTTGGCGTTTACCAGGAGGTGGTAATTATCAATACTTTTTGTGGTTAATATGAAATGCATGGAAAGCCAGGAACGATTTCTGTCTCTCGAATATCGTTCCCGACCCAGGTAGATTCATCTCTCGGTCAATGACAGAATATGGGGAATGGTCAGTGATTCGGCTTCGGTCATCGGTTCATTGGTTCAGACACACGGGCTTTACCGGGACACGTAAATCCGATTGGATTTTCCCTACTACAACCAATTCATGCTTCACATGTTACCGATGTTTGGTGGATGCCTCCTGAAAGACGACGGCCTAGAAAACGGGGTTAGGCTGGTTCTATTTTCCAAATTCGGTAGAGGTAGTTGTTCGGGTGCTCGAGGAGTCAACATAAGTTTATCTACACTGCATGTAGAGGTGGAAGCTGTTATTTGGGCCATGTAATCATTGCTCGCTATTCAAGTTCTAGAGGTTGAGATGTCTACGGATTGTGAGACTGGGATTGAGGTTCTCTCTAAGTCAAAGGATTGGCCTGCTTTTCTCCCACTCCAGGAGGACTTCACACAGCTATGTACTCTGTTTACATCTTTTTCGCTTTCAATTATTCCTCGAACTCTCAATCATAAAGCTGACTCCCTCGCCAGGTTTGGACGTGAGACATGTTATAGTTGATTGTACGAGACTTTGTTTGATCTTTTAGAGCCTTATTATGAAATTGCAGTTGACAAAAAAAAACAGATATATATATATATATATACTTGATTATTAACATTAAAAAATTAATATATACTATAACTTTTTGTTGTATATTTTTTTTACTTTATTCTAATTAAAAAAATTATTAACATACTAACTGTATATCGTATATACAAATTATATACTTATAGATAATAAATTATTATATTACATATACAAATATATAATATTAAATCTTTAAATAAAAATATTAAATAAAAAAAAGTTAAATGGTATACATATTTTATATTAAGAAAAATTTATAGTTACATATTACGTTATTTTTAAATTTTAACTTGTAAATTTTTTCTTTCTAAGTTTTATTATTATAATATTTTAAAAATTATTATTTAAATTTTTTCATTTTGATATTTAGTTATATATTAATTTTTAGTGGCTAGCGATTATAAAATAACAATATAGCGACCAGTCGCTGGTCGCTAGCAACTGTGAAAAGAATGACACAATGACGAGTCGTTGGTCACTAATGACTACAAAAAGAACATAAAATTAAAATTATGATCGTTGTCGCTAGCGACCGCGAAAAGAACAAGACCTTACATTTCTGATTTGAGAATATTAAAATTATAAATCTAATATTTCAAAGTCAAATAAGTCAGTTTTACTCTTATTTCCTTTGAAAAGAAAAACAATATTACGAAACTGTCATTTATGAGTAATCCACATTAGCCGTGCGTAAAACAAGAAAAAATTGTGGTAGATGTAGGTTTTGTTATATATTGTTATGTACCTTTTGTTACGTACTGTTATGTAGGTTTTCATGTACCATTGTGTAGGTTTTCACGTAGTGTTATGTAAGTTTTGTTATGTACTGTTATTATGTTTTGTTATGTACTGTTATGTAGGTTTTTCATTTACTGTTATGTAGGTTTGTTACTGTTATGTAGGTTTTTTATTTACTGTTATGAAGGTTTGTTACTGTTATGCAGGTTTTTCAATTGCTGTTATGTAGGTTTGTTAAGCACTATTATATATGTTTGCTTAGATACCTAAGTATCATGTAATGACCATCTTTGATGTAAGTTTATTTTCTTTCATGTAGGTTTGGTTTCTTTGATGTAGGTTTATTTTCTTTCATGTAGGTTTGGTTTCTTTGATGTAGGTTTGTTGTCTTTGTTGTCGGTTTGTTGTCTTGCTATAGGTTTGTTGTCTTTGATGTATGTCTATTTTCTTTGATGTAGGTTTGTTGTTTTGATGAAGGTATATTTTCTTTGATGTAAGTTTGTTGTCTTTGATGTAGGTTTGTTGTCTTTGATGTAGATTAGTTGTCTTTGATGTAGGTTTATTGTTTTTGTTGTAGGTTTATTCTCTTGCGGTTTGTTATCTTTGATGTAGGTCTATTTTCTTTGATGTAGGTTTGTTGTCGGTTTGTTGTCTTGACGTAAGTTTCTTGTTTTTGATATAAGTCTTTTTTATGTAGGTCTATTTTTTTTGTAGGTCTATTTTTTTTGTAGGTTTGTTGTCTTTGATGTAGGTCTATTTTCTTTCATGTAGGTTTGTTGTCTTTGATGTAGGTTTTGTTACATACTATTATGTGAGTTTTTCACGTATTGTTATGTAAGTTTGTTATGTACTGTTATATAGGTTTTTCAATTATTGTTATCTAGGTTTGTTATGTTATATAGGTTTTCCAATTAATATTATGTAGGTTTTTCAATTACTGTTATGTAGGTTTTTCGTCGCTGCCCATCATCTTCAACCTAACTTTTCAAAAATTTAAAAAATTTCAAAACTAACTCATTAACCTTGTAATTTTATGTTTTAATGAAGATATTCAACCAATATTCCACACAATGCAACTCACTTCACTCAATAAAATCCTTATATTCGAGTTATATAGAAAATACCTAATTTTGGAATTATGAACTTTTATGAAAATAGAGTTAACGAATTCATATTTTAGAGGAAAGATGGAAATGAATATAGAGTGCCTAAAACTTAAAAAAATTGACAGAAAAATATGGAAATTTTCTTTTTATTGTTTCTTCTTCTTTGTCAAAGAAAATAAGAAACAAAGATTTTCTTATATTATTTAAAAGAAATTAAATCTAAACGATATTTTCGTGTTGAAAATAGGTGGCCTAATAATGTAGTCACTTTACAAATTCTGAACGAGATTTAAAAACTAGTAGGATAGTTGACAAAAAATGATATTTTCGTATTAAATTTATAATTTTAAAAATAAT
>JAKUCM010005890.1:0-35689 GCA_023374145.1 Lepidium sativum
TGTTTCAGTTCTGGTTCGGATTTGAATACAGGTTTCTGAGTACATATGTTTATGATCCATTTTAGAATTTTTTCGAGTTCAGTTCTTGTAATGCGGTATTTTAGTTCTTTTCATTTAAGACTCTATATTATTTTGGATAGAGTTTGGTTCAATGTAGATCGAATTCGGGTTTAAGCATTTTTATATAAAAATTCAAAATTAAAAAGATTTGAGATATATACATTTGATTTTTGATTTGGTGCATGTTCAAATTTGGTTTGATTTTTCAAATACCTAAATTTATGATATATTAAAGTTATTTTGTCGAGTTCGATTTCTCAATATCTCAAAAATAATATTTAAAATATATACGCTTTAAAAATTTAAATAAACAGAAATTAAAAACATAATCAAAATACATATGGATATATTTCTAGTATTATAATAAACTGCCAATACATGTCGTATCCTTCAGATCAAGATGACAGTTTCTCTAGTTACAGTTCCATCGGTAGATAACTAAAAGTGGAGTTGATTGCTTTAATAAATCAAATGTGGTTTATACGCAAGTCTCACAGAAAATGATTTTTTTAACTATAAATGCGTAATCTCATGCACGTTCTTGTTTGTGATGATATAGGAGTTATATATTATATATAATATATTCACGAATTGCAAAACAAATAATTAACATAGTATTATAATTTCTAAAACTTTATATAATGTTATTTTAATAATTCAGAAGTTTCATTTGACCAGAAGCTCTTTGTCATATTACGTGCTTTTAACAAAAACATTTATAAGAGTAGTAAATAATAAGATGTTATATAGTGATTTGTATTCATCTTAATAATGAAAAAGTATCGTTTATCTTAACTAGATAACATTTTAAATTTTTGACGTCAATACTACTTTACTAAACTTGATTATCACTGTACAATTTTTAGTCCCATAAACTTTAAGAGATTAGTAAAAAAAAGACATTTTACTGCTCAGTGAAACTTGATCATATGTAAGTTAACGTGACCATTTTCTACATTTTTATCAATTTTAATTCAGCACACAACTTTATAAATATTCAAGACATTTATTATTTCACAGCTTAACAATAATGAGCCATCACTTTCGTAGAATACCAACTACAAATATTAATAGATATTCTGGTACATGAATCGAAAAGTTGTGCGGCATGAGTCAGGAACATTGAAAGCAAAACACAAACAAAAAAAAAACAACAATATCCTAACAGGTGAAATATTAATAAATAAAATTATGATTTCTTAGGCAAAAAAATAGAAGAAATTGGAATTTAATCGTGTATATATGTTTTTTTGTGCACCTAATGTATATATATGTAAGAAATTTTTTATTTTAAAAGAAATCATATACCGCAAAAAAAGAGAGAGAGAAAGAAAGAGAGTTTAACTGCTTGTCTATCTCTCTGCCACTCATCTTCAGTATAGTCAGCATCTTAATAACTTATAAGTTTTATCAATCGAACTTTGTCTTCTCTGTTTTTTTGTTTCTTTTCTTTGGTCACTGTCTTTTTTTCTTGTTAATATCTGAAACAAATTATAAGAAAAGAAAAAGTAAAACACATGTTTATTTTAAGCCGTGTTTTTTTCGCGTAATCTTCTTCGGTAGTAGAGATTCCTTTTAATGATTTCTTTTGTAATTATCATTTGATTGATTGATCTGTTTTTTTTACTTTCTATTTCTAAAAAAAAACCGATGAAAAGGAGTGTCCTTTTTATTGCATAAATGTATTTTTGTTTAGATTTGATCCAATCCACTCAGAACCACAGTTCATAAGACAACATTCGTTGCTCTGTAATAACTTCGAGTCGCTTCTTATACTTTGAGATTGAAAAAAGGTTTCAATTTTTGGTCTTATCTCAGGCGAAAGTTTCTCTCCGATTGGATTCATTGGATGAGTTAAGAGTAGGAATCGATTTAGAGGAATTTTGAGTTTTCTTTGTTTTACAAAAATGGCGGAAAGGGTCGAAGCATCTGTAACCGAAGGAGAAAATACGATTGAAGAAAGACATATAGGAAATCTGTTGGAATTAGAAAAGAAACTTGATCAACCCATGGATGAAGAAGCTAATAAGCTCAATAACATGTACAGAGAAAAGGTAAATATTTTGTCTTTGTTAATAGAGCTCGTTTAGAGTTTTGAGGTTTTTACAATTTTTTCTGCTCTGATCAGGGCTTATCAATGTTGATGCTTCTAAGGCTGTCGTTTCAAAGTTTAGGGATAGTTTATGGCGATTTAGGGACTTCTCCATTGTATGTGTTCTACAATATATTCCCTGACGGAATCGATGATAAGGAAAATGTAATTGGAGCTCTTTCTTTGATCATCTACTCTCTTTTGCTTATTCCTCTCATCAAGTATGTGTTCATTGTTTGCAAAGCGAATGATAATGGTCAAGGTAAGTGTGATAACTGCGTTTAATTGATGTTTTGAACCAACTGGTTTGGTTTATATTCACTCGGATCGGTCAATGTTGTTTGCAGGTGGGACTTTAGCTATATATTCGTTGCTTTGTAGACATGCTAATGTGAAACTAATCCCGAATCAGAAACGCAGTGATGAGGATCTCACGACTTATAGTCGAACTGTATCTACTGAAGGGTCTTTTGCTGCTAAAACCAAAAAGTGGTTGGAGAGTAAAGAGTGGAGGAAGAGAGCTCTTCTGCTCGTTGTCCTTCTCGGGACTTGTATGATGATCGGTGATGGCATCTTAACTCCAGCAATCTCCGGTGAGCGTCTTATACTTTCTTTATTCTTAAGGTTGATTAAAGATGACAAATTTCTGAAATTTTCAGTTTACAATACTTTCTTCTCACAGTTCTCTCAGCGACTGGTGGGATTAAAGCCAACAATCCAAAGATGAGCAGCGGTAACATTCCCTGCAGCTCATGTCAATCCAGGTTTCCGTTTGGTTCATCTTTGCTCACTAGCTACTTTCATTTTGTTTTGCAGATATTGTTGTGCTTGTCTCTATTATCATTTTAGTAGGATTGTTCAGTATGCAACACTATGGTACAGACAAAGTTGGATGGCTCTTTGCGCCTATCGTGTTTGTTTGGTTCCTCTTCATCGGAGCCACTGGGATATACAACATCTGTAAACACGACTCAAGCGTTTTAAAAGCGTTTTCACCCACATATATATACTTGTACTTCAAAAGACGAGGTCGAGATGGATGGATTTCGCTCGGTGGTGTTCTTCTCAGCATAACAGGTAAATAATACCTATAAATCTTCAAGAGATTCATATCAAGCCTTCTCTAAATGTTTCTTCTGGAAAATTGCAGGCACAGAGGCATTATACGCAGACATTGCTTATTTCCCGTTGCTAGCCATACAGCTCGCCTTTACATTTTTTGTGTTCCCCTGTCTCCTTCTAGCATACTGTGGTCAAGCTGCATATCTTGTGAACAACACGGATCATTATATGGACGCATTCTATACATCTATCCCACGTTTGTCCGAAACCATTTTAAAGTTTTTGTGGTCTTAAAACTTATACTTATGGTTTAACAATAAACTGTAACACTCTTTTTGATTTGACTTTACAGAAAGTGTATATTGGCCAATGTTTGTAGTCGCAACAGGAGCTGCAATTGTTGGGAGCCAAGCTACGATATCCGGGACTTATTCGATAATCAAGCAGGCCGTGGCTCATGGATGTTTTCCTCGAGTTAAAATTGTTCATACTTCCAAGAAGTTCCTCGGTCAGATTTACTGCCCTGATATTAACTGGATTCTTATGCTCGGCTGCATAGCCGTCACTGCTAGTTTCAAGAATCAGAACCAAATCGGAAATGCATACGGTAAGATGTAGAGGTAGAACATTGGTACAGGTTGGCTCAGTTTGGGATTGAAAAAACATTGAAATACAAGAATAAACCTTGTAGATAATGCTATGTCACATAAGAATTTTTAGATAGTCTATTCTAAAAGAATGTTGTTTGTGATGATGGTAATCTTAACCGTTGATTGAATGAAGTGAATCTGCTTTTCTCGTTTCATCTGACTGTTATCTTTTTGAAATTAGGGACTGCGGTTGTTCTCGTGATGCTTGTGACTACAGTACTAATGGTGCTGATCATGCTGCTCGTGTGGCGTTGCCACTGGAGCCTTGTCCTTATATTCACCGTCCTCTCCCTTGTGGTGGAATTCATATACTTCTCAGCTGTAATCTTCAAGATCAATCAAGGAGGATGGGTTCCTCTCATCATAGCAGCGATCTTTCTTCTAGTCATGACAGTCTGGCATTATGCTACAGTCAAGAAATATGAGTTTGAAATGCACAGCAGAGTCTCCATGAGCTGGATACTCGGCCTCGGTCCCAGCCTCGGGCTTGTTCGTGTCCCTGGGATTGGGTTAATCTACACGGAATTAGCGAGTGGTGTTCCTCACATATTCTCTCATTTTATCACCAACCTTCCTGCGATTCATTCGGTTGTTGTCTTTGTCTGCGTCAAGTACCTCCCGGTTTACACCGTCCCTGAAGAAGAGAGGTTTCTTGTAAAGAGAATCGGACCAAAAACATTCCGAATGTTCCGCTGTGTAGCCAGGTACTGATCTTTTTAATATTTCTATTCTCTTCGGTAAGGTTCTTTAGTTGAGATTCGAGAACCTTAAGATCTCTCAAACTTTTTTAAACAGATATGGTTACAAAGATCTACACAAGAAAGATGACGATTTCGAAAACAAACTGTTAAACAACCTCTTCTCGTTTATTCGTATTGAAACGATGATGGAGCCAGGTGCAGACTCAAGCACCTACAGCAGCGCGTATTCCCTCAACCATACACTAGACTCCGTAGAAGAGGTGACCCATAACGGCAACAACAACCACAACCACAACCATACACTAGACTCCATACAAGAGGTGACCCATAACGGCAACAACAACCACAACCACAATAGCAGCAATAACAACATGGATATGTTCTCATCGATGGTGGACTACACGGTATCGACTTTAGACACGATAGTTCCCTGTGATTCACCACAAAACACGGTGAATACAGTGGAGGAAGAGGATGAGACGGATGAGTTGGAATATCTAAAGAACTGTAAAGACTCAGGTATTGTTCATATTATGGGAAACACTATGGTGAAAGCAAGATCTGGATCATGGCTGCCAAAAAAGATTGCTATTGATTATGTTTATGCATTTCTTGCTAAGATTTGTAGGGAGAATAGTGTTATTTTACATGTTCCTCATGAAACCCTTCTGAATGTTGGACAAGTCTTTTATGTTTAAGAATTTTTTTTCTTTTTGTGTAAAACAATTATACTTAAAAGGAGAATAAAGGATGCAAGTTCTACAATTGTAATTGACAAGTGTCCAGTTAAATATATACATCTACCAGATTTTGACTTACGGATCCTGAATGGCATAGCCATACCAAGGTTCTCCGCATCAAAACCAAAGCCAAAAAAACTGAATCGAAAATAAATATTAGATTTGGTTTTAGTTTCTGACAAAGAACAGTTAGGTTCTAATATTTTGGTAATTTAGATTTTCGATCAATTCAATTTTCAACTGAGAACCGAAAAATAATCAAATATAAATCGAGACTAGTATATACTAAAAATAATTTGGTTACAAATAATCACATTTCTTAATGTTTAGTTACTTTTAATTATAATGACTTAGTATTTAAGAAATTGAGATTGTGGAACAAGTTTTGTGTCAGAAAAAAAAATGTTACTGCCGTTGGTAGGACTTGTAGCTTTTGTTTTTTGGTTGTAGCTTTTAGTCCTGTAAAATTTTTGCTGTAAATTAATAATTTCTTAAAACTAAAATATAAGTGTTCTAGGTTTTTGGTTTTGTAAAGCCGAAAAAATTGTTCAGCAGAGCAAATAGCAAAGCAAGGAAAAAATGCTACAATTTTTTTTAAAATATATATAGTTTGATTGGTAAATATTTAATGTTCTCGGAAAAATATAATTCTGAAAAAGATTTAGAATAAAATCTGACTGTTTAAAGTTTAATGCTCTAGAAAATTATGTGTCAACATAACGACCGGTTGTGGATAAATTAGTATTATTTATGACCATCTAATCACACTAGTCAACATGGTCCGGTTCAAGTAAATAAGCAGATTTTATACTAAAAAGATATAGATATTAGATTCGGGACGGTCGCTTTGAATTAAATTAAATTGAAAATAATGTAATATCACTTTAATGTAAAAGAAAATGCTAAATCAGTTTAAGATGGTGTAGGTTGCACCGCGATTATTTTTATCAATATTCGACTTTCCCTACGGTAATTCACTAGAGAAGTACAATTAAAATTTAATACTACTTCTGACTTTGAAGACCAATAAGAAACGAGTACATCTTAATTGAACATCGTAGCAAATTATTGACCTCTTCAACGTAAAGACGTAGTTACCTCAATAAGGTCTTCTATTTTGATTGAGCACTTAAACTGGACGGTTCAAACCGGTAGCAGCTAACCGCTATTGTAGCACACTATATTAAATTGGGAACGAAACCAACCCAAACCATAAGCCATATATTCACCTAATATATATGTTTTAATGGTAGAAAATATTGGAGCATTAAGATTAAGGCTGGTTCATCTTGGTTAAAGTTTGGTTATGTCTGGTTTAGAGTTTAAATATAGAAGATTTGGTTTCTATTTCTTGTTGATCGTTTACGTCTTTCTAGCCTAGATGTTAGCTTCTGCATTCCATGTAAATCATATATATTTGAACATCACAATATGCAATACAGAGAGAGAGGAAATTCTCATACTCCACGATTCTTTATGGTATCAGAGCCGTAACCCTATTTTTTTTTCTTTATTCGATCGATTGAAACATGTCTGGAACACCAACCCCGACCCTGACAATCGAAGTGAGAAGAACAATCTCACCTTATGACCTGACGTCTGCAGACAATCCTGAGCCGTCATCTCTTATCCGTTATTGAAAGGCCCTAACTATGATAAATGGGCATGTGGAATGAAAATTGTATTGTCTTCACGAAAGAAGTTTGGTTTTCTTAATGGAACAATTCTGAAACCTGCAGATGATTCACCCAACTTGGAGGACTGGTGGACGATTCAAGCTCTTCTTGTATCGTGGATTAAAATGTCCATTGATTCACATCTTCTTTCAACTATCTCACATAGAGATATTGCTAAAATCTATGGGGTCATCTGAAGAGTCGTTTTGTTGTTGTAAGTGGTACACGATTGCAGCAAATAAAGGCGGATTTCGCAAACTGCAAACAAAAAGGTACTTCTGTTGAATCTTACTTTGGTCGCTTGACTCGCATCTGGGACAACCTTGCAACTCATCGACCACTTCGAGTGTGCAAATGTGGTCATTGCACATGTAACCTTGGTGCTCTGCAAGAAGCTAATCGAGAAGAAGATAAAATACACCAGTTTTTGTATGATCTTGATGACAATTTTCATATGGTCAGATCTAGTTTGGTTGTTCGTGTTCATTTGCCATCGCTGGAAGGAGTCTATAATCTAGTGAGACAAGAAGAAGATTACAAAATACCTGCTGAAGACAAGCCATAAGTTATTGCTTTTGCAGTGCAAGCAAAGTAACGATTTCAAGACAAAGACAAAGGTGTTCTATGTCGTCATTGTAATCGCTCTGGACACTTGGCTGAAAATTGTTTTGCTATTTTGGGTTATCCAGAATGGTGGGGAGATCGACCTTGGAGCCGTATCTTTCAAGGAAAACCTGTTGGGAGTGGTTCACAAAATCGATCAGTTTTTAATGGAGGGAAGAATCGTGCATATGTAAATTGTGTGTATGTGTCTGATGTTGAGAAAGTAGACACAGCTAATTATGTTGTGACTGATAAGGATCGTGATGGTGTTCAAGGTTTAACCGATCAGCAGTGGAAAGCTCTTATGAGTATTGTAAACGTTGGGAATGATCACAAACCAGAGAACATGTCTGGTAAGTCTACTGTTATCTCGTTTATTTTTCCATGGATTTTGGATACTGGTGCTTCTCACCGTATGACAGCTCGCTTTGAGCTCTTGACAAATGTGAGAGAAATGGATCATGTTCTGATTATTATGGCTGATGGTCGGGAGATAGTTTCACGAACAGAAGGAACAATTGTTCTTGGGAAAAATCTGGTTATGCAATTAGTCTATTATGTCACAGATTTGAGATCGGGATTGATTTCCTTGACACAGTTGATGGACGAAAATCAATGTGTTGTACAAATGGCTGATCACTTTCTTGTTCTTCAGGACCGATGTACCAGGATGGTGATTGGAGCGGGTAAACGTGTTGGTGGAACCTTTCATTTCCAACGAGTAGAGATAGCTAGGACTGCATCGGTTGATAAAACTAAATCGTGTGAGTTGTGGCATTGCAGAATAGGTCATCCCTCTGCAAAAGTTGTTGGTTTGCTTCCATTTGTGTCATGTTCTGTCTCTTCCTGTTTGAATAAATGTGATGTATGCTTTCGAGCAAAACAGACTCGTGAATCCTTTCCCCTCAGTATGAATAAAACAACAAAGATTTTTAAACTTATTCATGTGGATATTTGGGGTCCCTATCGAACTGCAACTCATTCAGGATTTTGGTTTTTCTTAACACTTGTGGATGACTATTCACGAACTGTGTGGGTTTATCTCTTACACGACAAGGGAGAAACATCAAAACATTTAAAATTTTTTTTGGAACTCTCGGAACAACAGTTTGATACTAAGGTTGTCTCAATACGAATTGACAATGGTTCGGAGTTTCTAAGCTTGACTTCATTTTTCCAAGAGAAAGGAAAAAGGCACGAAACATCTTGTGTGGGTACACCTCAGCAAAATGGAAGAGTGGAGAGAAAACACAGACACATACTTAATGTTGCTAGAGCATTACGCTTTCAAGCCAACTTGCCAATTGTCTTTTGGGGCGAGTGTATTCTCAATGCTACCTACTTGATCAATCGTTCACCAAGCATGATTCTCGATGATGCTACACCTTATGAAAGGCTACACAAGACTGCACCCACCTACAGTCATATCAAAGTGTTTGGTACTCTTTGTTATGCACATAACCAACATACAAAAGGCGACAAGGTTGCTTCACGGAGCAGAAAGTGTGTATTTGTTGGTTACCCTCACGGTAAGAAAGGTTGGCGCTTGTATGATTTAGAAACAGCAGATTTCTTTGTCTCCAGAGATGTTGTTTTTGCTGAAGATCAGTTTCCCTTTAAAGAAAATTGCAGTGATACGATTCAATCAAACGATGAACAACAATTATGGAGACCCTTGGCTCATGGTGTACAACTTAAAAAGAAAATTGCAGTGATACGATCAGTTTCACAAAGTATGCCGCTTACGCAAGTCTCTATATGGGCTGAAACAAGCACCAAGGTGTTGGTTTGCCAAACTTTCTTCGGCTCTTATTGACTATAGGTTTGTTCAATCACGGGCAGATTATTCCTTGTTCACATTTAATAACAACAACATAATTCTTCACATACTTGTGTATGTGGATGATTTGATCATAGCTGGAAATGATTATACTGCTACACATGCTTTCAAAGACTATCTATCTTTGTGTTTTCACATAAAAGACTTAGGACCTCTCAAGTACTTTCTTGGCATCGAAGTAGCTCGGAGTGCTGCTTGTTTTTATTTCTTTCAACGCAAATATGCTCTTGACATCATTACCGAGACTAGTATGTTAGAAGCGAAACCATCCACTTTTCCACTTAAGCAAAATCATGGTCTTGCTCTCTCCAAATCGCCGCTACTCAAGGATCCAAAACAGTATCGACGGTTAGTTGGGAGACTTATTTATCTTGTTGTCACAAGACCAGATTTAGCTTATTTAGTACATGTTCTAGCTCAGTTTATGCAAGCTCCTCGTGAAGATCATTGGAAAGCTGCATCACGTATTGTTCGATATCTCAAATTTGATCCCGGGCAAGACATTCTTCTTTGATTAAATGATGATTTCAAGATAATGGGCTGGTGCTATAGTTATTGGGCAAGTTGTCCCTTATCTCGCAGGTCCATCACTGGTTATTTTGTTCAACTTGGTGACTCCCCTATCTCCTGGAAAACACAAAGAAAAGAAACTGTAAGTCGTTCTTCTGCCGAGGCTGAATATAGAGCCATTGCTTTTCTTACTCAAGAGTTGATTTGGATAAAGAGAATGCTGCAAACTCTTGGTGTTAAACATGAACAACCTATGGCTGTAAATTGTGATAGTAAATCTACTATTCACATTGCAACTAATCCCGTTTTCCATGAGAGAACAAAACATGTGGAACTTGATTGTCACTTTGTACGTGATGAGGTAACGAATCTCAACATACAGTTTACGCATGTGAATTCGAAAGACCAACTCGCTGATATTTTGACTAAACCCCTTGGATGTGATGACTTCAACGAGTTTCGACTCAAGTTGGGCATACAAAACTTGTATGCTCCACCTTAGGGGGGGGGGGGGTGTATTGGAGCATTAAGATCAAGGCTGGTTCATCTTGGTTAAAGCTTGGTTATGTCTGGTTTAGAGTTTAAATATAGAAGATTTGGTAAAGGAAGAGACAACTAAAGGAAAGAGTATTGCTCTTGTATCTAAAAAAACAGCTCACAATAGGGAGTCAATTGAAAATCTCGAAGAGCAAGTTGGATTATTTGTGAAAAAGTTCTTTCGGAAAGCTGAAAGAGAGAAAATGAAGGAATATCAGGCGTCTGCTAAGCCAATAGCTGATAGAGACAACTACAGAGCTGACAAACAGTGTCTTCAATGTCAAGGTTATGGACACTTTAAATCTGCATGTCCATTAGCCAAGAGGAAGATGGCTATACAATGTTATGAGTGTAAGGGATATGGACATACTAAGAATGAATGTCTGTCTAAATTAAGTGGAAAATCAGCAATCACAACTCTGAGTGATACTGATAGTGACAGTGACGAGGATGATAACATTCTGAACCACTTTGTAGCTCATTTTTGCATTGTGGAAATGGAAGACAACAAGGAAGAAGTAGAAAACACAGACCTTATTCCTGAAGGTCAAAAGGCTGGTGAGAATCAGATTTCTGCTGAACACCAAGGAACTGATATAGATAATTTAGAGTCTGATGACGATTTTGATATGACTATAGAAAATAAGATGAGCATGTTGGTGACATCTTGGGTTAAAACACAAGACGAAAATAAACGTCTGATGACGAACAAACGGGTTGCTGTTCAAAAGCTGCAACAAGCTGAGAATGAACTCAAATATATCAAAGCTAAGAATGCAGATCTCGAAAGCAGATTGTTTGAGCAGATGAAGCAGATCAAATTGATGTCTAAAGGAACAAAGGATTTAGACTATCTATTGATTGTTAAAAGGACATCTAATGATAGTTCTGTTTTGGGTTATAAGGGGAAATAATCCCCAGAGATGAAGTTTGTCAAGGCTACTGGTTCATCAGAGAATGTAGATCAATTCAAACCCTTGCAGCAAAAAGGTGGAGTACATCATCAACTTCAACATCAACGAGCTGGTCTAGGGTGGAAATCTGAGAAGACTCAGTATTATGGATCGCATTGGGGTCATCCAGTAAAGTTTTTGGTATTGTGGCAAAGAAGGGCATATGAGATATCAGTGTTATAAGCTTCAATCTAGGGTTCAGCGAATTTGGAGACACCGAAAGTTTACTTTCAATGGTAAAAACAGAAACTAGATTTGGGTTAAGAAAATGGATTTGTTATGCAAAGTAGCATTCTGATACAACGAGTTTTAACCTCATATCCTACTGCAAGTGCACAACAAACGTAATAGTATTTAGGGATCAAATCCACAAGACCAATGGCTACACTAACAATTTGATTATTTAACTAGAGCTAAGTCGGTAGATGTTTTGAGTGCAATCGAGTGTAAATAGGAATTTAATGTAAACAATATCTAAGACATCAAGTTTAGGGGATTCACAAGGAAATCAAGGGTAGGATGAGGAATCTATTCAGGCAAGATCAGTTCCGCTCTCGACTAAAAAATAACAGTTGACTAACCTACTCTCACAGTGATAATCACTATGCCTAAATCCTTGAGATCCTAACTCTCGTTGGTTCGGGGATTCTAACTATGCAGTATTGACGGTTCCTAAGTGTCCACAACCCAACCTAGCATCAATTCTCATTGGTAGTGAAGGTGTTGCTTACCTAGAAAGGTTCTGGTTCTTATTAAACTTCTGGGATGATAAACAACCTGAGATCATAGATTAGTTAGCTACTCTAACCTAAGCATTAACCATGTTTCTAGGTTGAGAGGAAATTAGTGAGAGGAAGAATGAAAGGAAGCAAAAGAAGTAATTGAAAATTGTTCTCGGATTTTGAAAACATACTTGGAGGTATGGATCGATCGAGCATCCCGGATCGATCGATTATGAAGAGTTAGGGATGGAACGAGCTAAGTTCGGTTAACAGATCGTGCACAAGAAGGAAAGCAATCGGGCTTAATGTCACGGTCGATCGACGGATCGTGCGCAAACACAACCCGGCTACCGATCGATCGAGGTGTGTCCTTTGGTCGATCAGCAGATCGTGCGGCCTTCCTCACCTCATGTTGCATGATCGATCTTCGTGTGGATCAATCGGGCCATACTCTCATACCAGTTTCCTGAAAACAAAAGACAATTTTGACTCAAAAACCAACAAAAATAAAGCAAAAACTAACCTATTGGTGGGTTGCCTCCCACTCAGCGCTTGTTTAAAGTCAATAGCTTGACTAAGAAGCACACTATGCGGTAGTTATATCAGTCAAAGAGATGAAGTCTTCATTGACTTTGTAGGGGGAACCAAAATATGGTTTAAGGCGCTGCCCATTCACTACAAATTCTTCTGCCTGTTTATTGAGCAGAAACACAGCTCCATACGGTCTGACTTCCTTGATGGTGAAAGGACTGGACCACCTTGACCTAAGTTTTCCAGGAAAAAGTTTTAAACGGGAGTTAAGCAAAAGAACTTTATCATTAAGAGCAAAAATTCTGTTAAGGATACGTTTATCATGGGCGGCTTTTGTCCGTTCTTTGTAAATCCTCGAGTTGTCGTAAGCCAAGTGTCGAATCTCTTCAAATTCATGTATATGTAGTGACCGTCTTTCCGAGGTAGATTTCATATCATAATTAAGATGCTTGATAACCCAATTAGCCTTGTAATCATGCTCGACTAAAAGGTGACAGGCTCTACCATACAACATATGGAATGGAGTTGTTCCTAATGGTGTCTTGAAAGCGGTTCTATAGGCCCAAAGAGCATCATTTAACTTAGCCGACCAATCTTTCCTAGTTGTACAAACGGTTTTCTGCAGAATGCTCTTGATCTCTCGATTAGAGACTTCCACCTGACCGCTCTTTTGAGGGAGATATGGTGTAGCAACCTTGTGATGAACTCCGTACTTCTTCAGCAGATTGTTAAACGTTTGGTTAATGAAGTGAGAACCACCATCACTGATCACAATTCTCAAAATACCAAATCTCGGAAAAATGATATGCTTGAACATCTTGACAACCACCTTGGCATCATTTGTCGGACTAGCTATTGCTTCAACCCACTTAGACATATAATCCACATCAACAGGTATGTATTGGTTCCCAAAAGAGATGGGGAAGGGTCCCATAAAATCGATTCCCCAGACATCAAACACCTCAAATTCGAAAATGAAGTTATGTGGCATCTCGTTTCTTCTACTTATGTTACCTTGTCCCTGACAAGAGTCACATGTCGAAACAAATGAGTATGTGTCACGAAACATCGTGGGCACCAGAAACCTAATGAAGAACCTTCGCAACGGTCTTAAAAGTGGCGAAATGACCTACATATGAAGAACCATATGGAACAATATACCAGGAATCTCATTTTCAGAAACACATCGTCTGAAGATGCCATCAGAGCATTGCTTGTATAGGTAAGGAGCATCCCAGTAGTATCGTCTGATATCTCTCAAGAACTTCTTTTTCCTGTACCCATGAAACTCAGGAGGGTTAACGTCTGCAGCGAGACAGTTGGCATAATCGGCAAACCACAGAGTGCTTGGAACGCGAGGAGGATCAGCGGGTAACTGACAAGCCTTATGAGTGGTGTGTATACGATAAACTTGTTCTTCCCATAGGCTATCATCGAGGGGAACAGAATCGTCAATTCATACTCTCGAAAGGTGGTCTGCAACTCCATTGTCAACACCTCTTTTGTCTTTGATCTCAAGATCAAACTCTTGCAGCAACAATACCCAACGAAGCAGCCTAGGCTTAGCATCTTTCTTGGAGAGAAGATACTTAAGAGCGGCATAATCCATGTGTACAATCACCTTGGAACCAACAAGATAGGATCTGAACTTCTCAAAGGCAAAAATGATAACCAAGAGTTCCTTTTCTGTAGTTGCATACTTTCGTTGAGCATCATCGAGTGTTCGGCTAGCATAGTAAATTACATGCAACTTCTTGTCCTTTTTCTGCCCCAGAACAGCTCTGACTGCGTAATCACTCGCATCACACATAATCTCAAAAGGTAGTTCCCAATCCGGTGGCTGAACTATCGGTGCACTAACTAAAGCTCCCTTCAATGTCAAAAAGGCTTCCTCGTACTCTTTGGTAAATTCAAACTTAACGTCCTTGCACAGCAATTGAGTGAGCGGTCTGGCTATCTTTGAAAAATCATTAATGAACCTTCTGTAGAAACCGGCATGACCGAGAAAACTTCTAATTTCCTTGACTGTGGTTGGTGATTTCAAGCTTGTCATCACTTCAATCTTTGCCTTGTCAACCTCGATTCCTTTCCCTGATATTTTGTGACCGAGTACAATTCCTTCTGTAACCATAAAATGACACTTCTCCCAATTTAGTACTAGATGCTTGTCGTGACATCGTTGGAGAACCCTGCAAAGGTTAGAAAGACAACCAGAGATAGAAGAACCATATAGAGAAAAATTATCCATAAAAACTTCCATAATTTCCTCAATCATATCAGTGAAAATCGACATCATGCATCTTTGAAAAGTGGCCGGAGCATTTCATAACCCAAATGGCATCCTGCAATATGCGAATATACCGCAAGAACATGTAAAAGTCGTCTTTTCCTGATCGTCTGGGTGAATGGGGATCTGAAAGAAACCTGAATAACCATCTAAAAAGTAGTAGTAAGAGTGGTTAGCCAATCTCTTAAGCATTTGATCCATGAAGGGCATAAGGAAATGGTTCTTCTTAGTAGAGAAATTTAAAGTCCTGAAATCAATACACATCCTATGACATGTGACAGTTCTAGTTGGTATCAATTCATTATTCTCATTTTTGACTACAATAATTCCTCCTTTCTTAGGTATGACATGGACTGGGCTAACCCAATTACTATCGGATATAGGATATATGATCCCTGCTTCTAACAATTTCATTATCTTTTTCTTGACAACTTCTTTCTGATTTGGATTCAACCTTCTTTGGTTTTCTATAGGGCTTTTAGACTCATCGATCAAATGTATCTTGTGCATGCATAACTCGGGTGAAATACCAGGGATATCGTCTAATGAGTAACCTATAGGCCTACGGTACTTTCAAAGCTCTCTAATAAGCGTCTCTAATTCAGAACCATTCAACTTAGCATTAATGATTACAAGCTAGGTAGAATTAGGACCGAGAAATACATACCTTAATCATGCTGGGAGAGTCTTAAGCTCGACTTTGGGAGCTTTTAATTCACTCCAAGGGTTTGTCAAGGCTGAAGGCACGGATGGTTTTGGAGGGTCTAAAGCTGCAAAGGCTATCATTTCCTCAATCTGCTTGTATGAATCCAACATTCTGGTGTAGATTGCTGCTTTGTCGTTAGCAAACCCACATTCCGACTCTATTCTTGTAAGCACAAGCTCAAGAGGGTCCTCAACATATACCTCTTCATTAAATTGTTCTGAAATTGATACAGAAGTGTCGACAGAGAAGGTCATGCCATTCAACATTGGTTTCTTCAGCATCTTGTCCATCTCAAATCTCATCTTCATATCCCCTAGTTGTAGGTCTATTCTTCCATTTCTGACATCAATCATAGCACTTACTGTTCGGAGAAAAGGTCGACTTAAAATGAGAGGATCCTTAGGTTCCTCGTCTAGCTTCAACACCACAAAATTGGTTGGTACCAATGTATTTCCAACCTCAACATCAAGATCCTCGAGAATACCCATTGGATATTTCACTGAACAATCTGCAAAGATAAGAGAGATCTACGTTTGCTTGAAGTCCGAGAATCTCAACCTCAATGCTACATAATATGGCATTAGGTTTACACTTGAGCCTAGATCACACAACGAACGCTCAAAAGTTACATAACCTATCCGAACTGAAAGTACAAATCGTCCATGATCTTCTTCTTTCTTAGGAAAGCGATTTTGAAGTCTGGAACTGCAATCCTGCGTGATCATCATTACCCTATCTTCTCCTATGAATTTATTCGTCACTAGGCTTTCGACATAGCTCTTAAGTGAAGGTATCATCTGCAAGGCATCAACATAAGACAACTGAATAAACAAATCTGATAACAACTCCTTACATTTGGCGTTCTCTAAATCCTTTTTGGACTTCTTCGGTGGGACGGGGTACAGTGGTACCGGAGCGTATGATCTTTCAGGTACCATTGACTGCTCTGGTATCAGCATAGGTGTGACCGTTTCCTCACAAACCTCTTCAGCTCCATTATCCTCAACATCAGCTACTACTCTCTCTCGTCTCGATCTTTGGGGGGTTTGCTTCAAGTTCCCTACCACTTCTCAACATAACAACATCACAAGGTTGATGATCATCGTTTGCGCCCAGAAGGGAGGCCGTGTTCTCCACCTTAGACATAACATAATCAATTCTGGAACTCAACTCGGAATACATAACTCCCATCTGGTTATTGATTTCGGATGTAGTCCTAGATTGACCCTAAATGACCTGCTCCAATAAAGCTTTAATCTCGTCATTAGATGAAGAAGTGGGATCTTCTGTGACATTTTGCTCGGTGTAAAGTACTTATGATTGAAGGTCCTGAAGGGTCGATTTCTTCTGTAATGGGTAAGATTTAATAGATTTCCTCCTAAAATCACTTGAAGCTATGAACTGATCTAGCTTCTCACCTATACCTGCGATTCTGTCCATCTCGGGTGAATATTCTTCGTGCTCACGTAAATCCCCTGTACTCACAGCCAAATTCTCAATCAGCTGGAAAGTGTTCTCACTGGTGTTTGTAGTGAAATGTCCCTTGCTTGAAGCATTGAGTAGCTTCTTAAAACTCCAACTTAGTCCACTATAAAAGGAGTTCAGAACTTGTTCATCACTGAAGCCATGGTGTGGGCTATCCCTTCTATATCCTTTCAACCTATCCCACGCTTCTCCAAAAGACTCATCGTCTCTTTGTAGAAAATTTAAGATCTTGTTTTTCAACTTAGCAGTCTTTTCTTTGGTGAAGAAATGATCCAGAAACTTGTTTCTAACTTGTTCCCATGAGGTTAACGACCCTGCTGGCAAAGACTGAAGCCATTTGGTTCCCTTTCCTTCCAAAGAAAATTTGAAAAGTTTGCACTTAGCATAATCCTTAGGTATCCCTCTAGGTGCGGTTGTACTGCATATTTCCTCAAATTTTACGAGATGATCTATAGGGTTTTCAACACGAAAACCGTGAAAGCTAAATTGTCTAACCAATGCTATCAAAGGAGGGCTCAACTCATGCTCAATGCATCCCTCTGGTAAACTAATAGAAATCGCTGATCGACATTGATAGTAGGGATGAGGTGTTTCTATTTCACCAATGGCCCTTCTTGGCATTTGTTCTATTCTAGCATCTCTTTCCCGTTGCAGCTCTTCGATCTCTCGCCTTAACTGTTATAACGTAGCTTCCTGGCTTGTAAAATCAACTACGTTCTCTTCTCCATCAGTCATTATGAAAACAGTACCTGAAAACCAAAACCAAGAAATAAAAACAAAATGTAAACGAAGGTGTCTTAGTCTCTAACTCAATAAATAAACGAAAGGCACCGCTATTGGTCCCCGACAACGGTGCCAAAAACTTGATACAACGATTTTAACCATATATCCTACTGCAAGTGCACATCAAACGTAATAGTATTTAGGGATCGAATCCACGAAGACCAATGGCCAAACTAAATATTTGATTATTTAACTAGAGCTAAGTCGGTAGATGTTTTGAGTGCAATCGAGTGTAACTAGGAAATTAATGTAAACAATATCTAAGGCATCAAGTTTAGGGGATTCACAAGGAAATCAAGGGTATGATGAGGAATCTATTCAGGCAAGATGAGTTCCACTCTCGACTAAGAGATAACAATTGACTAACCTACTCTCACAGCGATAATCACTATGCCTAGATCCTAGAGATCCTAACTCTCGTTGGTTCTGGGATTTTAACCATGCAGTATTGATGGTTCCTAATTGTCCACAACCCAACCTATCATCAACTCTCGTTGGTTGTGAAGGTGTTGCTTACCTAGAAAGGTTCTTGTTCTTATTAAACTTCTGGGATAATAAGCAACATGAGATCATAGATTAGTTAGCTACTCTAACCTAAGCATTAACCATGTTTCTAGGTTGAGATTCCATAATTGAGACCAATTTGTTCCTCATCATTGATCCCTTTAAGATCATTAGAATACTTATGAATTACTCAGACATGGAAATAGAGAACAAGCAAGCTATTGTAAGGAAATTCATTCAAAACTCAAAATAGATGCAATAGAGGTTCAAGGATCTTCTCTAAGGATGTAGAGATCTTAATCCTTCTCCTCTACGTTACAATAAAAGTCTGCTGCTTTTTCTCTCTTAAAAAGTATGTCTAAAACGTGTTTTTTAACCTAATATATAGAATAAAACCAACTGGCACGAAATAAGGAAATTCCCTTTTTGCTTCGCAGAGTTGTGGATCGATCGATCCTTTGAATGCCTGATCGATCAACCTTTCTTCATTCGATCTTGAAACTTCTGTATCGTGCAAAGGATTGTACGCAACTTCTCCTTAAATGGCTCGATCGATCTCTGAGTGCTAGGTCGTGCAATGGATCGTGCACATAACATAGACGAGTGGGGGTCGGTCGTGTCAGGCGTGAGAACAAGGTTCTCTACAAGATCTTGAGATGGTCACAGCTGGAAAGGTGACATTTAGTGATGGTGCTAAAGAAAAAAGTTGTGGCAAAGGGACTACGTGAAGTTCAACAGAACCTAAACTTCGAAATGTTTTCCTTTTTGATGGACTAAAAGCAAATCTAATTAGCATCAGCCAGCTGTGTGATACGTGACTTGATGTTACTTTTACAAGAACTGGATGTCAAGCTGTTGATGAGAATGGAATTGTTCATTTAGAGGGGGTTCGTACAGGAAATGATTGCTACATGTGGGTTCCTGGTTCATATTGCATGGTTGCAAAATCAGAAAGTGAAGCTCAGATTTGGCATCAACGTCTAGGCCACATGAATTTTAGGACTATGACGCAGTTATCTAACAAAGAGATTGTGAGAGGGTTGCCAAAGCTTGAAACAGATCAGCAGTTTGTATGTGGTCCTTGTAGCATTGGAAAATAGGTCAAAACTCAACACAAGCCTGTTCCGGATTTTAGGTCCAAGAGTCTGTTGGAACTTGTTCATATGGATCTGATGGGCCCTATTCAAGTTGAAAGTATTGCTCGGAAAAAGTACATTCTTGTCTTTGTTGATGATTTCAGCAGATACACATGGGTGCGTATTCTTCGTGAGAAAAGTGATTCTTTTGATAGCTTCAGGATCTTGGCACTTCAGCTTAAAAATGAACGTTAAGGCATCAAGTTCATTCGAAGTGATCATGGTGGTGAGTTTGAGAATGATCTATTTAAACGTTTTTCTTCAGAATAAGGTATTGATCATTAGTTTTCAGCACCACGAACACCACAACAGAAAGGTGTTGTTGAACGCAAGAACAGAACATTGCAGGAGATGGCAAAAGCAATGTTGCATGGAAGTAATGCACCTAAAAACTTCTGGGAAGAGGCTGTTAACACTGCATGCTACATCATCAATTGTGTCTATATGCGAAAAGGAACTACAAAGACGTCCTATGAGTTGTGGAAGGGTAAAACTCCGACAATACATTACTTTCACGTGTTTGGCTGCATGTGCTACATTCTTAATGATAAGGATCATCTTGGAAAGTTTGATTCTCGGAGTGATGAAGGCATGTTTCTTGGTTACTCATGTTCAATTACAGCCTTTAGAGTGTATAATCGTCAAACGTTGACAGTTCAAGAGACGATGAACATGGTCTTTGATGATGCTTCCACGTTTCGGCTGACACTTCAGCAACTTGATGAAAATGATGAGCCTCAACAGTCTGTAGAGTCTAGTTCAGGTGTTCGATCTACGGAACAGGGTGATGTTCCTCCTCAAGTGCATCAAAATCACTCCTCTAAAGATGTTATAGGAGAGATTCAGGAGGGAAGAGTTACACGAGGAAAGCAGATTAATTTCAAACAACTTGCTGGGAATGCATCGTTCATGGCTTCCATGGCACAAAAGCAAGAAGCTACTGAATTGATCGAGTATGCTTGTTTTGTGTCAAATAATGAACCCAATACATACAAAGAAGACCTATTGGATGAATTTTGGATTGCTTCTATGCAGGAGAAACTGTCAAACTTCTCACGGTTAAATGTGTGGATTCTTGTTTGTCGTCCTAAAGATGTCAATATTGTTGGCACCAAATGGATCTTGAAGAACAAGATTGACAAGGATGGGAATGTTGTAAGGAACAAGTCACAGCTGGTTGCTCAAGGTTACTCACAAGTTGAAGGTGTTGATTTTGAAGAAACATTTGCACCAGTTGCTCGTTTGGAGTCTATCAGGTTTCTGTTTGGAATGGCTTGCAAGATGGGTTTCAAAATGTATCAGATGGATGTTAAGAGTGCTTTTCTGAATGGATTTCTTCAAAAAAAAGTGTATGTTGAACAACCCAAAGGGTTTGAAGATCCAAAGCATCCTGATTATGTTTTCAAGTTAAACAAGACGTTGTATGGAGTCAAACAGGCACCAAGAGCGTGGTATGATCGGTTAGCCACGTTTCTGATTGAGCATGGGTACACACGTGGAAGTGTGGACAAGACATTGTTTACTCTAAACAATATTGAAGGATTCATAGTGGTGCAGATCTATGTTGATGATTTAGTGTTTGGATCTACCAATCAGACGATGGTTGATAAGTTTGTTGAAGTCATGACTCAAGAATTTGAGATGAGTATGAATGGTGAACTTACTTACTTCTTGGGATTGCAAGTAAAACAGACGTCTGATGGGATCTTTGTAAATCAAAGCACATATGCAAAGAATCTGATTCAGAAGTTTGGAATGGAGAACAGCAAGGCAACAAAGACACCTTTGGGGTCAAATGAAAAGCTCTCAAGAGATGAATAAGGAAAATCTATAGATGCTACATCATACAGAAGTCTGATCGGAGGGTTACTTTACCTGACAGCAAGTCGTCCAGATCTATGTTTTTTGGTAGGAGTTTGTTCAAGGTTTCAGGCTGATCCTAAAGAAAGTAATCTCCAAGCAGTTAAGCGTATTCTAAAGTATGTGAGTGGAACACAAAGTCGTGGTATTTTCTACACAATGGATTCGACGAAAAGCTTAATAGGGTACTGCGATGCAGATTGGGCCGAATGTGTTGATGATCGAAAAAGCACAAGTGGTGGATGTTTCTTCATGGGAAATAATCTGATTGCCTGCTTCAGCAAAAAACAGAACTGTGTTTCTTTATCAACAGCAGAAGCAGAATACATTGCGTTGGGAAACTGATGCACACAACTTCACTGGATGAAGCAGATGTCTCCTGATTACGGTACAGTTTCTGAACCCTTGCTTGTTTATTGTGATAATTAAAGTGCCATTAGCATTGGTAAGAATCCTGTTCAACATTCTCGAACTAAATATATTGACACTCGTCATCCCTTTATTCGTGAACTTGTTGAGGATAAACTGGTTATAATTGATCATGTGAACTCTGAATATCAACTGGCTTATTTGTTTACTAAACCTTTGTCTTTTAATCGTTTTGTGGAGCTGAGAACTGCAATTGGGATTTGTGTGTACTAAACGATGTTTTGAGGTTTTGTTGAGCTGATTTGAGACAGGAGCTTGTTTTTTGGAAAAGGATGGCACGTACTTGAAAAAGCCAGACAAATATCAGTTTTGATCGAACAAGTGGAATATAGCTGCCTGTCATGCCGCTACAAGCTGATCTCTGAACTGAAATATTAAATGTTAGGAGAAGGAGGTCAAAGAGCTGAGGGGAGCAAGTGTATACGAGTTGAGAAGTCAAGTGGTACTTGTTACACAAATTTCACAAATATGTGGAGTATCTGAATCACTAGGTTGAGAAGTCAAGTGATATCTTTGATTCAGCTTTATGGAGATGATGAATGTATCGTACTTGTGATGATCTGACAAAACACATGATCAAGATGGGTACATTAACTTATATAAAAAAAATTATACCGTACTTGTGATGTTGCAACAGTCATGTGATCAAGAAAGGATACCTACATCATCTAAGTATGCATATGTTAAAATGGATGACTCTCCAAAGGAAATTCCAGCTGCCTGATCCGTTTGATATTCTCAATGCTTTGGAAAAAAATGCTTGTGATAAAGGCATGACATTGTGAAAGTCTAGCCACCAAAATCTTGATTCTGATTGTACGTCTCAAAGAGTAAAGTGTGTGTTATGCTTCAAGGAATATAGGTTCTCTGTGGATGATCAATCTCAGCAAAAGGTATTTTCGTATCTTAAACTGATTTTATGAAAAGCTAAATGGAATTGTTTACATGGTTGATTGTAATTCTGGGTCGTTTAGGAGTTTCCTAGATGATAAGATGTTTGTTGAAAAAACAAAATGTGTTTAAACTCAGTTGTGATAAAATTGGCATTTGGTTATTCTATTCTTGATTGTGCTTATGTATCTTAGTACACTAATTGGTCAATCCTAGCGATTAGACAGGCACTTGTTTGTTTTTGTCTCGATGTGCATTCAAACAGGGGGAGATGAGAGCTTGACTCTAGATGGATCAAGATGTCTGATTATGGGGGAGAGACATTCGAGGGGGAGCATTGTAGCAAGAAGAACGTGCATATCAGGAAGTTGATTCAGAAAAGGAATGTGATTGCTCAGAATGCAGAACAAGAACCTGAGTGATAGAGATGGAGAACATTGACATCATTGCTGGAGATACACATCAAGCCAAAAAGGGGGAGATTGAAGATGCGTGAGAGAGGATGAGTTGGACGTCACGTCACGGTCACGTGATTAGTAATTAAAAGTCACGGGATTGGTGAATAACTTGGAGAGGAAGACTCAAGTTTATTAGAGAATATTTGGAAGATCTTATCAAGAAAAGAAAAAGGAAAATATCTTCTTTGTGAAAAGGAGTTGTTGGAGAGATTTTAGGGCAAGAGGGTTTGTCTCTTGTACTTATAAATAGAGAGGTTAAGTGTAAACCTAATTCTCTAAGAACTTAGGGAGGAGTTTTAGGGAGATTAGTGAATTGAGCCTAGGTTATCGATTAGGGTTTTTGAAATAGATTTAGGTTGGTTTCTCGAGTAGAATAATTCCAACAAGAATAATTCTTTTGTAAGAAAATAATATTGCTTAATAAATCGTATTTCAAAGTGATCTACTCGATTGTTGTTTGCAATTTAGTTGAATTCTCTGCTTTTACAAATTGAACCACACTCTCCCAGTTACCAACAACCTATATAAGCATCACCACACATATCAATGATGTCTGAGACCCATCAAGAATGACAAATAGCAACTATTTTCGTCCTTACCTCTTCTGTTTAAGCTTTATGTCAAACTGACCCACAAGTTCTTTTTATAAGCAATACAAATGTATTCTCCCTCATCACCATAACCAATCTACAGTAACCCTATTTTAGATTTTACCATCGACACAAGTTGGTACTTAGTGTTTGGTTCTAAGCCTTCGTATAGCCTGCTAATATCTATCTCCCAGTCAAAAACCTATGTTATTTCAGACATTTGTTTTTCAGTGTCATTCTTCATTCTTCTCCCATTCCAACACTAATGTTGTAAACCCAAGAAACAACAGCATTGTATCATCATACCACAATAAATGTAATGAGTAGATAAGATCACAATCATGATCAAACTTACTAATGGTGAAGATAGGCGGGCATCTACCTATAATATGGTGAGAAAAGTTTCTCTAATAAATCTTCTCGAGGTGTTGTTGTAGAATCTGTTGTTAATTCCACTTTGGTTACTAAAGAGATTATGTATGTTTTGTTGTAGGTAGCCAAGCTTGTGAAAGTGAAGACAAAGTTATTTACGAGTTCCCAAGGATCTAGCCTCTTTGGTACGTTTCTGTGAGCAAAATCTCACGGATGTGAAATCCACTAACCCAACAAAAGTCACCAATTACAAGAGATGCAAAAACAAGAAAGAAAATATTCAAGACAATTGAGACTCGCACATTTGCCTCTCAGATTCTCTCCTTTCACTCATTGTTCTTTCTTTAACCTTCTCGTCGTTCTACCTCAAAGGTCAGTGATGTCTCCTTTATATTCACCGAAACCATCACACTCTTTTCACACCTCTGCCACCTTTCTTCTTCTTCCTATCCTTGACCCAAAAGTGCTCTTTCCTCTTTCAGGAACAAAAGGAGAAGGCAAAAGCAGATCTATTCTTGCAGCCCATTAGAAGACCCATTAACTCAGTTTTCTATGACTAATGGGTCTACAATCCGTTTCAGCCCATCACGGCCCAAAATGGGACAAGAAGCGCAGAAGAAGTTACACAGGTGTGTTTTGCATATCTTTAAGATGGTGAGTTAAAAAAAAAGATTTTTATACTATTCATTAATCGAATAGCTTTTTACCTTTAGCCGCTTCCTCTTGACCTTCAGTTTCCAATGAACTTTTTTCACTTGAAAGAGTATCGGTGGACATAGGTAAGAACACATGATTATACTGGAACTGTCGCTCTAACAAAGAATTATACTGAAGGTACCTTGTTTCTTTGAATGGTTCTTTGCATGGCCTTGAGAAATCTTCTCTAAACAATCTGAAGCACATTCATGAAAAGGGTTTGAATAATATTTGCAATCCAGATGAGCTTTACGGTTGAAATCCATAGTTTAATCAATGTATAGATTCAGTCAGAAGCAAAAAAAATTGCATCGAAAAGTCCATAAAGTAAGACAAATCAGAATGAAATTCCTGGAAGGTCAAGAACAAATAAATGACAGTTGAATAAAGTCTATTCAGGGTATGTAAAAAGGTCAAAACTTTAGAACTCAAATTCTATATTTTAATGGCTAAACAATAATCAAACATTACCATATAATAAATACAACAACTCCAAACACCATCTGCATTTCACCAACCTTTCATCAATTATGTCATCCAAAGCAGAAAAAAAAAACGAAAAAAAAAACAAAACAAAGAAGACAACTTTACCAAAACACACATATATAACTATTAAAATATTAGAAGCAAACAAAAAATAACTATGAAAATTGAACAAGAACGATCCTCACAACAATAACTCTAAATCAAAAAAAAAAAAAAAAAAAATTTTATGTTTCTTCTTCTTCAATTTCCAAGTGATAACAAAAGCTGTCACGACTCGTTATTAGCTGATTTCAAAAATATTATTTTGTTTTCTCTTTGACTTAATTGAGAGAAATACAATAAAATAAGAATCAGACCCACCACAACGATCTCTTTAAGTATAAAGCACTGATCTTTCCGATCAAAGCTCAAAACTTTCTTCAAGCCTTTTGCTATTCATGAGAATTGAAAGAGAAAGAGTCACGTACCTATTTCATCATCGTAAGGAATAACAACATTACCCACTACAAAAGGAGTATTGGCTAGAAAACACGTACATCAAATACATCAGAAGACGTCGTCATAAAGCCAATGATGAAACCCATGAAGATCGATAACCTATGCAGATTGAGAACTGTTGGGTGAAATCATTTTTATTTAGAACCCATATCGATCGCCATGGAGGTAAAGAGGTTGGAGAGAATTCTAAAGATTGGGAAAGCAGAGAACCCGAAGAGCAGTTGAGAAGGAGAGAAAGATTTAGTAATTAGATGCGTGACAAAATTTCAGGAATCACAAAATTTATGTTATATTAAAAATGAAAAATATGTGAAAACAAAGGGAGTACTACTTGTGCAATGTTTACAAATAAAAGTTGTTTACTGAAATATGTACGGCAGGTTTTATAGTTTTAGATTAGATAGATAAAACGTACCAAGAAGGTAAGTAAAAACGATTCATATAACCATAAGGTCCATTACCATGAAGAACACGAACGGCGAATCTTCTTCAATGGGCTACGAGTTCGCCGGAGAAAGCATCAACGACGGAAAATCTAAGACGCCAATGACATATTCCGATGGTTTGTTAGGAGAATTAAATGTGATTGAACTCGTGTTATTGATCACAACCGTAACACTTTCTAGCTTACTGTTTCTATAATTCTGATAACAATCCACTCAATATGGTGTTGTCTGCATGGAAGGCCGATGGCAATTTCTAGAATATCATAAACGACACTTCCTTAGTCACGGTATTACGTTTGAGAAGAAGAAGAATCTTCATTTCAATTTCTTAACTGTCAAAATATACAAAACGATTGTACTTTATACAATTGCCAATGAATCAAAATCAAGTAGCCTAAACCGAACAATTGATATTTACAAATCTAAATAACCGAACCGTTAAACTTATGAAAACCATTCCTATTAGTCCCCCTCAAGATGTGATGAAAATATTGCGAAGACACATCTTGGATTGTAAGTATTCAAATTGATGAGGGAAGAGAGGTTTGGTGAGAATGTCAGCAACTTTATCATCTGTTCGAACATGTAGCATCTTCATGAAACCCTTATCAAGTCGCTCTCGAACTGTATGGCAATCGACCTCTCATGGAATACAGGGTTCGAAGCAATGGCAATAGCTGCGGTGCTATCAGAAAACAGAACATGCAAAGAGCTGAAAGGAATGTGTAAGTTATGAAGGAGAGTGACTAACCACATTAATTCACACGTTGCCAAGGCTAAAGCTCGATACTCGGCCTCAGCAGATGATCGGGAAACAGTTGGCTGCTTCTTAGAACGCCATATGATGGGTGAAGAACCCAAAAACATAGAAAAACCAGTCGTAGAACGTCTACTGTCTTGACATGCTGCCCAATCAGCATTGGAAAAACCCTTCAAAGATAAATCAGAGTTTGCAGAATAAAACAAACCCTTGCCAACCGAGCCTTTTAGATAAGCCAAGACCTTATTATTATCACGAGTTTTAACCTTATATCCTACTGCAAGTGCACAACAAACGTAATAGTACTTAGGGGTCGAATTCCTCAGAGAACCATGTTACATTTTCGACTTCTATCGAATCGTAAGCTATATCAATCCAAATCAGAGAGGTAAATACTAGCAACTTAAACGCAAATGAAATCAAATAACTAAAGCAATCGGATGTCGGGTATTCATTCAGGAGTTAGAATTCTTGTCTGGGTAACTATTCAAGAACTAATCTGATCCCATTCTCAGCTTGAACATAAATAAAGACAAACCAACTCTCGTTGAATATACCCCTCTACTAATAATCTAAAGGTCCTAACTCTCGTTGGTTACAAATTACTAGTAGGCTTTATCGCTTAGGTTCAATTACCCACAACCCAACATAGCATCAACTCTCGTTGGTAGTGAAGGAATTGCTCTTCTAATCTAGTTCTAGTTCTTTACAATCTTCTGGAAAGTTAACAACCTAAAATCATCGACTAGATGATCATGCTAATCTATGCATTAAACTCAAGTATTAGAAGGAAAATCATCTGTTCATCAATCATATTTGTTCCCCAACAGTGAATTCTAAAACCCTAGAATCCCTAAATCCGATCTAAGATCTACTCAGACATAGAGTAATGAATCAAACAATTCATGATGAAATGAAACTGAAATTGCATTAATAAATAGAAATAGGATACATAAATTTTTCTCAAGTGTGAAGAGATCTTCTTCCTAGGTTACAAACTCTCAAAACTCTGTAAAATTCGTTCTCTAAAAACTCAAAGACGGCCCATGACTCTCTTAAAATTAAATAGGAAAAGAGTATTTATAGAGCCCAAAACAAGAGCTGAAAAATCGTGAAATTAGGTTTCTGCGAAGGGCATCGATCGATCGATCCTCGCGTGGATCTATCGATCCTTGGATATTGATTCGATCTCTCAGAAGCCAAGTCGTTCTTCAAATCATGCGCATAATCCTTGTTAGAGCAATGATCGAAGTCTTTTCTTTCGTGGAGAATACCAGAAAATGCTTCAAACTTCTCCAAAGTCCACCTTCAAATATGATTCCAACTCTGAACGTTTTTGACCTGAAATCTCAATAAAACATAGACGAATTCTCCATATATAACCGTAATAATGAGCTCAAAACTTACAAAATATGAGGAACATCACTTATACACATCTTGTAAATGCACAGTACGAGGAGCAGAAGAATATTGGCAGAGTTTATTAACGGCAAAAGATATATAAAGGCGAGTAATGCAAATGTACATTAAGCGTCCAACTAAACTTCTGTAGTGCTTTTGATCTAGGAGTAAAATACCATCAGACTTGGAGAGCTTAAGATTTGTAGTCATAGGAATATAAGATGGCTTACAAGCAAGCATTCATGTAGAAGATAATAGTTCCAAAGTATACTTTCTTTGTCAAAATGAAATTCCAGAGGATGTTCTAGCAATTTCCAAGCCTAAAAAATACTTTAAAGAACCAAGATCTCTCAACTTGAAACAATTCTGCAAATCAGAAGTCAGAGACTCAACAGGAAGTTTAGTAGTGCTAGCAACAACAATGTCGTCAACATAAAGCAGAACCACAAGGAAATCATTGGCAGAAGCTTTGACAAAAAGAGTGTGATCACAATGGCTCTTAGAGAAACCTAAATCTGTAAGAGCTGCAGAAAATTTCAGAAACCATTGGCGAGAAACCTGTTTCAAACCATAAATGGATTTCTTTAAACGACAAACAGCATTTGGAGGAAGTTTGTCCCCCTTACTCTCTACATAACCTTCAGGCAAACACATATAAACCTCCTCATCTAGATCACCATTCAAAAATGCGTTAGAGATATCAAGCTGCTTCAGAAACCAACCTTTAGAAGCAGAAACCTTAAGAAGAAGCTTGGCAGTTACCATTTTAGCAACGAGGGAGAAAGTCTCTGTATAGTCTAAGCCTTCATTTTGTGTGTAACCTTATGCAACCAGTCGTGCTTTATAGCGCTCTAAACTTCCATCAGAGTGAAATTTTACCTTAAATACACATTTACAACCCACTGCCTTCTTTCCTTTAGGCAAGCTAGTAATGACTTAAGTCTTAGTAGATTCCATAGCAATAATCTCCTTATCAAAAACTTTACACCAATCAAGAGATTTCTTTGCCTCAGAATAACATTGGGGAATAGGAATTTTTGTGATGTTGTTTATATACAACATGTGAGAAGAAGAAAGTTGTGAGTATGATAAATGTGTAGAACTGGGATAAGACGTATCATTGAAAAAAGAATAGCAATGATAATCTTTAAGATGAGCAGGAAGGAAGTGTGATAGCTCTCTTAGAAAAAATATGTGATGGAAGTAAAGAAGATGGAGAAAGGGAAGAGTTTGGAGAAGAAGGATGAATGGTACCTGAAGGCAAAGAAGTTGATGGTGTAAAGAAATCCATCATATCTTCTTCTTTAGAACCAAATGCCAGAGGAAACACATCTTCATGGAATATCACATTCCGAGTAATGAAAATTATGTGACTCTGCAAATCCATCAACTTAAAACCTTTAACTCCAAAGGGGTAACCGAGAAAGATACAAGCACGAGCTCGAGGTTGAAACTTGTGACGTGACTTAGGAGAGGTAGAAAAATAGGAGAGACAACCAAAAGTTTTGATCTAACTGTAATCAGGTTTCTTCCCATAAGAATTTCATATGAAGTTTTATTATGCAACAATTGAGAAGGTGTTCAATTTATGAGAAACACTGCTGTCAGTATGCAATCACCCCAGAATGAGAGTGGTACCTTTGATTGGAAGAATAAAGCCCTTGCAACAATCAACAAATGTTGATGTTTACGCTCCACCACTGAGTTCTGCTCTGGTGTTTCAGGGCACGAGTGGTAAGCAATGATGCCTTTTTCTCTAAAGAATGCAGTAAACTTCAATTCTTGAGCATTATCTGAGCGCACAGATTTAACCTTGAGATCAAAATGTTTTTCAACCTGTGTGACAAAATCTGGGAAAACAGTGAGAACATCTGCTTTGGTCTTTAAAAGATACACCCAAGTTGATTGGGAATGGTCATCTACGATTGTAAGAATATAATGAAATCCATCAACAGTCTCCTCTGAAAATGGACCCCAAATATCAATATGTAACAACTCAAGATTTGTATTACACATATTATTCAAAGAAGGAAAAGACAATTTTCTCTGTTTTGCAAGATGACAAATATGGCAATAAGAACGCTCTTTATTCTTGTGTAAAGTAGTCTGTAAAGCATCAGAAATACTATGAAGTCTAGAGTAAGATGGGTGTCCTAATCTCCTGTGCCACAAGCTAACATCCACCACAACATTCACCATATCATCCTTCATTGTAATTGCTTGTGTATCCAGCACATAAAGATTTCCTATCCGTTTTCCCTGACCAATCTTCATTTCTTTGATAGTGTCATGTATTTCACATCAAAACTCATCACACCACACCTTGAGAGAAAGAGTAGTAGTTAATGAACTAACACTGATAAGGTTGAGACGAAATTCTGGAATATACAGAACATTATGCAGAGTAATGTCTTTGGTTAAGTTTATGACACCAATGCCACTTATCTTAACACAAGAACCTGTTGGTAAATTTACATAACTCGAGATATAAGTATCTAATGTCTGGAATAAATTTCTATCATGAGTTACATGATGAGTCGCTCATGAATCTACAACCCAAGCAGTGGGTGACAAAGTGTGATGAGAGACTGCTAAAATTCCAACAAAACTAAAAATTGATGGAGAAAAGTTGATACCAGATGGAGCCATATATGTAGAGGAAGAACAGAAGTTTGTGATATGTGATCCGACACCAGAATGCTGCAACTTAGAGCTAAAGAGAGCAATGAAATTCTGAATTTGAACAGGAGTGAGATTTCCAATCAGATTTTCAAAAGATGACTCATTAGAACTATGTACAGCAACTGCAGCTGCAACTGGTGGAATAGAAGCTGGTTTATTACCATGTTTTCGGTAACATTTCTCTGCAATATGTCCAACACGATTGCAATAGGAACAGATAGGTCTTCCCTTATTTGGTCTTTGTTGAACATAACTTACAGTAATGTCAGCAGAAGATGAAAAAGACATTGTACTTTGGAATGCAGCAGCTCGAGATACAATGTTGGAAAAAAAAATTTGACTGTCGTCTTGATCCAACATATGATATACCTCCACCAAAATTGGAAGAGATTTCTTAGCTATAATATGTCCTCGAATCACTGAATAGGATTCATTTAAACCTGCCAGAATTTTCACAATCTTAGTTCTCTCTGCCTTGAGATGCAACCTAGTTGCTTTACCACATGTACATGGCTCATCAGGTTCCTCTGAACCTTCGAGTTGATCCCATAATGTCTTCAGTTGATATATTAATCAGATAAGGAAAGTGTTCCTTGTCGAAGATCTTGAGTCTCCTGAGTGAGATTGAAAGTCGTAGGCAAATTTGTCATGTGAAAACGACCATACAAATCAAGCCAAATATCAACTACACTATCAATCCTCAATATACTCTTATAGATCTGCGGTGAAACTGAGTTAAGTATCCATGATTTTACCATTGAATTACATTGAGACCAAATACGAAATTTCGTTAAATCATCTGGTCATGTTACAGAACCATCAATAAAACCAATCTTGTTCTTAACATCACGAGATATCTTCATAGCTGCATTCCAATCATCATAATTCAAGCCATCAAGTCGAATGGAAACAATGTTCAAACCTAGATGATCGGAGTTATGAAGATATAATGGAGAATCTGACAGATCTGGAGAATCATCTTGGTTCACAGTTCGCGAGCGTTGTTTAGCATGTTTCATTGCAACCGGAGGAGATTGCGGAGGAGAAATCGAAGATCGATTTATTCTTCGAGTTGTTGAGGTCGTCGCAGCTTGTAAATGAGCAGATCTTTGGAGATTCTTCATAATTTTCAGCATTGTTGCAGAGATAAGAAACACATAGTATAGATTAAAGATCTATGAGGTGAATCTGAGCTCGAATCAAAGAAGAATAGCTCTGATACCATATTACGTTTGAGAAGAAGAAGAAGATATACAAAATGATTGTACTTTATACAATTGTCAATGAATCAAAATCAAGTAGCCTAAACCGAACAATTGATACTTACAAATCTAAATAAGCGAACCAGTTAACTTATGAAAACCACTCCTATTATACAGTGAGTTTATATATATATATATGTTAATTATAACGTATTTATTAATAGTTTTAAATAAATATAATAGTACATAACCATTTTGATATATTTAAGAACTACATTATCATTTGCTAATTTAGTTAATGATTCTAATAACAGCTTTGATCTATCCCTATTACATATTAAATTAAAAAGAGATTTTAAATTATTGATCGTGTCTTGAGTTAACAATGGAGTTCGTTGATATTTAAAACAGTCCGAACTCCAAACTTTACTACGCGAAACTACGTAATTTTTTGAAATTAAATTTTGATAAATATTTAACAATTTGACCAACAAGTTTATATATGTTAATATATTGACATTTAACTGATATGTTGATCAAATGTATTGATATTTAAAGGTAAATATGAAGGGACCGAGTTCAGAATTAGACAGAATACAAATGAATGCAGCAATGGAGGATAACACAGTGATCAGAACGGCTTTGAACCAAGCATGAGAGCTTTAAAGCCGGAATAGACACAGAGAGGTTGTTGAAGCATGTGATTGCAGTTTTTTTGGATAACAAGGCATATGATCGGTGCCTGAAGGTTCATCCTCATTGCTAGTTAATTAACGCCACAGATTCAGACCAACTATCTGGTCCAAACCGGTTTATGACGCCTGGTTATGTGAAACTTATTTGGCGGCTAATGGATCTTCTTAAACAAGTTCTTGGTTTAGGATGCAATTTCATCTTCGCGGTACTTAGACCATAGAACACCAAATGGGATAACATTTTCTAATATAAATAATGACTTTTTCAAAACTAAAAACCCTATAATAAGATTTTAATTTTTTGAAACTTTAATGGTAGAACCCCCACTTGGAGTTTTTTTTTTTTTTTTGAATGTAATAGTAAAATTTATGAAGTTAAGATTTATCAACATAGACTTTATAAAAACATAATTATTTTGCATACTTAAGATTTAAAACATACAAATATAGAATTTGAAATTATAGAATGATTAGTCTTTGATTTGTGCCAAATTTGAAGAAGTGAAGTTGTTGAGAAAGAAAAACACATTCCAAGTGACACCACTGCTTTAAAACTACAAGCATGATTCCAAGTGATCAAGTTAAACACATTCCAAGTGAAGTTGTTAGAGAATTAAAACTAAAAACATGATTCCTTAATTCAAAATCAAGTTCTCGATTTATTAAACCAAGAAAAAAAAGAATAGAGAAAGAAGAAGTTGTTTAGACCATATACCTAATCAGATGTTGAAGAAGTGTATGTGATTGCACATGACATCTCTGTTTTTGTAGCAGTCTGATAATTGAATTTTTTTCACTGAAATACCTAGCTTCTGCAATCAACGTAAATTGAATATGGCTAATACTTACTAGACTATATCAACAGATCCATATTAGTAATATTTTTAAAATAAAATAGCTTCCATGGAAATAACATACTAACAAAGTATCATAGCTTACTTGTCTTGAGAAAGGTCTTCTACTGCAACTATAAATCTCGTCCGGTTTAATGTATGCAATACTACAATTCTAACCTGAAAGAGAACCAGCCACGTTTTGAGAAAAAAATTCCAGAAAACCCAAAGTGCATTATAAGAGATGTAGTTGAACAGAGATGGATTCTACCTCTTAGTATGAGCTCATGAGATAGCCACATGATAAAGGACCAAAGGTTGCAACCAACGAAGGATTTCTTTTGGATATCATGATGCTAAACCCAATTCCCATCTTTACATAGTACACAAATATAACAAATGAAAACAATATTAGAACTCAAAAAGTATATCAACATTCAAGCTAGAAAAACCATTATATCATAAGGACTTAATAACATCAGACAAAATCTATTGTGTGATCCACTAGCGACAAGTAGCAATGTGGCCATTAAAAGTATGTATAATTCCACTTGACAAACTACATTATCAAACACCCAGGAAATAATGAGAAACAATGCTATAAATGGCCATACCAGATCTGCGATATTGCCAACACACTCTCCCTTAGCAGTGACATCTCCTACGTTATTTCCTTTAGCAAAGACTTTGTAGATCGGTGTCCGATTAGATGTTGATGTTACAGCTGCAACATTCTATAATATAAAAACTTAAATTACAACACAACTTTAGGATCAGGTTTTTTCTCTTTAACATCAATTCACTAACTAGCCGACACTGCTTTATATTATTCTATATATATCGACTTTAAGCCAAAACTAATCATAAGATTTTGGAAACGACTAGCTATAGTACTTAAAACTGCAATGTTTGTTGACCAAAACCTGCAGAGATAGAGGTAACCTTTCCTATTCAGTGAAGTTCTCTAAAACTCGAAAGACTAATCTAAGTACCATTGATCAAGCTTCTCGATACCCAAACATCCAAACAAACTACTTTTACATAACGAAATCAACATTTTCATGCTATTCTATCAGATTTTGACTACAACAACACCAAATGACAAACAGCTCCCATTTCATCATGTTTACAAAAGCCAAGCAGTCAGGTTAGTTTATAGATCAAAACCTTTCTCTACGATTCAAACAGAATTATATATAACAAGGCAAGGTTCATACAACACCACACCATCAAACAACCCTAAAATTATAATCAAACAACCATAGCGTTCAAGATATCGTACCTATCCGTTTATAAGAGAAGAACCCCCAATGATTTAAGAAAAGATAAGCTTAAAAGGGGAATTGATTTAACTTTCATTTAAACAGATTCTAGGCTCAGTTCTTTCCTTGAATCCATAACATATAACCTTTAGTACTGTGATTCTCTCGAGTTTACCTGAGCAATGAACCACATGAAAAACAAAGATATTACAGCAACAACTCATTCATTACATTACAACTAAAAGTAATAAACTTTTGTTCAACAAGGAGATTATCCAAATTTAAAGTATATGAGATGAAAAACCAGATGCAGAGATGGAACTTAACAAAAGCCGAAACACATGAACTAACAAATAACATGAAAATTAGACAGAGATTTCGGATAATGAATCGAACCTTTCGAGCTTACTGGGAAATTGACAGTAAGGTTGAAGTTCGAAACCGCAAACAGGTTCGATTTATCACATTGAGGCATGATAACATATCAATTGAAATACACATAGAAACAAATGAATGGGTTTACCAAAGGAGAAAGTATATGAATCAAATG
>JAKUCM010005891.1:0-17159 GCA_023374145.1 Lepidium sativum
ATTTTCTTCGCGGGGAACCATACCAGATCGATATGTCTATAAGTGGATCGATCGGTCTGGGGTGATATCAGTCACTCTCTAATTCTCTTGGTCGTTCCTCGGATAGTACGCCATTTCTTCTTAAATACTAGACCGATCGGTCTAGAGGTGGATCAGTCCTCAGGTCAGAATGACTTGCACAAGAGACTGGTCGATCCATCGATCATATGTATTGTCTTCTAAAGATGGGATCGATCAGTCCAAGTAGGGACCGATCAATCTGAGCTCGCAAAATCCACCAACACAAATATGTCATAACTTGTTTTGACATGAAAGTATACTAAAAGGACTACAAAAGACTCGAAAACTATAGAAAACAAGAGTTAAAACACATCAAAAAAGCAATACATTGACTCCTTAGACTTAGTTTTTTACTTGTCCTTAGGCAAAGTGGAAACCCAATCCTGAAAAGTATAGTGAAAATGCTGGAACTCAGTTTGTCCTAAGAAGGCTACAAATTCAATTAATCTGGTTAGCCACATGAAAACATACCTCAAAAAATTGAGACAACCTTGTACTTCCCCCAGACTTTACATTTGTCCCAAACAAACTCTGCAATCCGTGTGAGAAATCTTAATTCACCATATCTAACCTCATAAGTTATCTAACTGTGGTCTCATTAAGAGAGTATCGATCAAAGGACACATGGATTCTTATTCAGCCACAAATTGATCACATATATTATCTTCCTTATGGTTTTTTCCTCTCTTTACTTTAACTTTGCAGCCGATTTTATATATTTTTAATCGGCTACGCAACCTATTTTTCTCAATTTAACTTCGATATCATTTTCCTCGGCCTCCTAACTTTTCTTCCACCTTTACATGATCATTACATCAGAAGTGAAATACTTAGCATATGATACGGTCAAAGGTTGGGAGAAGGAGACCATACGCATACATATAAGTATTTGAGGACTGGAGAAAGAAAACCGATCAAATGTATATCTAAGCCCTTGACAAGAAAACTGAGTCAAGTTAGGTGTGAAGTCGACATGAGATATTTCGAATACCCGAAAGGATATGGGTAATGTTTAGAATTTGCATGATCTCTAGGTTTTCCAATACTCATAGATCTTTGTCAAGCTTGAAACAATGGTCACTTAAGTTCCTAAAAATGCAGTTGTTCCTAAAAAATTAATAATTCCTTACAACAATTTTGACTCAATAAAACAAAAACTAACTTAAGAAAACATCAAAATGACTCAAAAATAAAATCAAAAAAAGAAAATACGTTAGTCACATCAAGTGTCATCCCTCGGACTTACTTAACACAATCTCAATGTGAAATAAGCCAGAAAGAAGTATGACTTACAAAAATATAAGATAAACAAAATGGTAAAAGTAACAGGTAAGAGGAATGATCAAACTCTAGATTTTGTCCGGATTAAGACTCTCTCTATGTTCTGGTGCTCTATGACGTCGTGGTAGGCGATGGTCTATGCTCTCGTCTTCCTCCTCATTATATGTGGATGTGCTATTGTGTCCAGCAACAACAGATTCATCACCAGCAGCTCTGATATCCGTGCCAGCACACATAGTCCCTGATGAATCTCCAAGGCACGAAGATCTCAATACCTTGATCTTCCTTAGTGCATCCCAAATGCGCCTCATCATGGCGTGCTTCCTCCTCACAGTCTCATGCACCCATATGTTGTACTCTATGTCAGTAAAATCATTAGTAAATTAAAGAACATGATACTTTGTTTTGTACTCAAAAGTTATATGTTTCATCATGGTGTGAGTCTGTCTACTCAGTGAACTATGGACACACCGGATTGTCCACTTTGTGGGACGTGGATGTCGTGAAGAACTACCACGGCGAATCTCATGTACAACAGTCTTTAGATGAGTATTGTGTGGTAAAAACTCGACATTGGATCGATATGTGATGGAGGTGATGCTCGGGTCGGGAAACGTGCACAAGTAGGGATCTGAGTTATTGTCAAAGTATATATATTTGAGCATAACCTTTATGTACTTGCAGTTGATGATGTACTTCTCACTCATCAATTGGATCTTCTCAACCTTCTTCGTGATGCTAAGATAGTTTCCATGACGCATGAATATATGAGTGAGAAGATTCCCAATTGTCTCTTTTATAGGAGCATTCAGTGCGATGTATAATGGATAACTCTGATGGGCAAAAGTATCAAAACCGATCCTACTCAAGATACCATTCACATCATCCAACATCCCAAGTCTCCTAAGTGTATTGTGCATATGAACTTGGTTGGCGTTATCTTGTTCCTTAGAAGCGGGTAATAGAAATTGGAGTATGAGTAGTCCAACCATCTCCTTTTTGTCTGTTGAGATATGATGAATCGTTCTTGATTATGGCATATGCCTTAGAGCGCCTCTCATTACTCTAGAATAAAGTAGCTTCAGGACATGTCCATGGTGCACATCTCAACCTCATCAATTTTCCTTGATTGTGAAGCATGTCCTTTTCCTTTTTCCCTTGAGGAAGATACCTTTACTTTATAGGTTGATTCTTGACATACTTATGAGTCATAGCATGATAAAAAACAAACAAGAACATCCAAAGGTATAATTCGAGTTTCTTAGGCACGATGATCAAATTTTTTTTTTCTAGAACTATAAGCATGTGATGATATCAATTGAGACTTAGTATCTACTCACCAAAATATCCAACAATGCATCAATCAATAATTTTAAACACAAGTTATTCAACCAAAATTCCAAAAATTCCAAAAAATCTCTTTAAATCATAGAATTCGATTCTAACACAAAAATCATCCAAAATTGGGCAATCCTAGTCATGAAATCAGTAGACAATGGTATAACAATATGATTTAAGCATCAAATATCAAACACATTCCAAAAATATCCATGACCCAAAGGAGTAGGATAACCATAAAGAAGAGGAAAATTTGAGCGTATTAGATTCAAGAATCGATCAAAACTGTTAATAATCAAGAGAGCTATGGTAATATTAAACTTTTATGAAAATTCTCTCAAAAATTGCCAAAACAAGATGAACAAGAAAAATTTGTTTGTTTTTATTCAAAATTGTCGTTTTAAATGTGCTTTCCGGTTCAATTGAAGTGAATTAAACTGGTTTTCAAAACCAGAAGACTTACATGGGTCACAAATTGTTCAGTTTGACACTAGATCGATCGATCTGATTTTGGCAAATGCTTTCTCTTCTTGAGATGAATTGACCTCTATGGTGTGTTCGATTTCTAGTTCGCACATAAATTTTTAATCATGCAGATTAATCAATCCACTATGGGAATGATCAATCTCAGCTTCTCTGAGATCAATCTTGAAGTGGATCGATCTATCTCAACTTCTTGGATAGATTCTTTTACATGAAACAAAAAAACAAAAAACAAAGAAAATTTGAAATGAAAAATACAGAAAACAGAACACCTATTAGTGGGTTACCTCCCACTCAGCGCTTGTTTAAAGTCATTAATTTGACTCATTGTCTTTTAGATGGTAGGTGGATCCTCGAGAGGAACTGTGTCTCTGTTAATAATGTTAGCGTATGCAAAATACGACTTCATGTGCAGATCATCATCCACAAACTCGATTCATGCAGTGTCCAACACTAGTATAGCTCAACAAGGATTAACTTTTTCATAGTGAAAGCTCTTGACCATCCTGATATGAGCTTTAAAAAACTTTGGACAAAAAAATTTAACAGAATCACTTAAGTGTTAATCACTAAATCTCAATCAAGGATACACTTGTCTGGAAGAGCTAAATCTTGAGCATAATCATATTCCACAAAGTCCCCTGCAAGTTCTCGATGAGATTATCTTCCTCATCTGACTTATACTCAAACAACTCATCAAACCTCGAGGATTTTCCAAAACGCTGCTTTTGATTATGATATATTCTTGTCTTTTTTTTTTCGAACTTATCATACCACATAAGCTATTGTTGGGAACCAAAATTGGGTATAAGATACTTTTGTCAACTTTCTCAAGGACAACTATCTAGGAAATCGATATTTTCCCCAATAGTGTTCAAAAACGGTCTTCCCAGGAGTATAGGAACTGTACTATCTCATGCCATCTCCACCATTGTGAAGTCCCTCAGGACTTGGTAATTTCCAATCATGAGAGGGTAGTCTACCAATCTCCACATGGGCACTTTATGGAGGGATCTCCTAAAGAAAAAAAGGTATAGTGATGATGTATGTGTTCAACTCCAAACTTCTTCTCAAATGATATGACATTCACACTTGCACAAGAATCTCAAAGAGCATCATTGAAATCCAATTCCCCTAGAGTACAGGGAATGGTAAACTCACCTTGATCTCCTATTTTGGTGAGTGATTTAGGCTCATCAGGAGTCATATTTAGTAGACCATGTAATTTGAAGATCATCTCAACCTTTTCTCGGTTATCAATAACTGCTTTAATGACGTCCACATGCATCCAAACCTGAGAAAAGTCATCAACATGCTGCAACGGTCCCATGATCTTCTCAATGTCCTTCTTTACTTCGGAAAGAGCTTTATCTGCACCTTAGTGTACATGCTTTTCAGAAAGGTTATCGTCGGTTCATAAACACAAAGTGAAACCACTTTGAAACCCTTCTTTAAAGTCTCCTTAGGCGTTTTTGCCACCTCTCTGTCGACAACAATGACTTGTCAAGCTTTTTTGACAACAACCTAGTTACTCATTTTGCCTTTAACAATTCAGTCCTCACACTGTTCTATCACCACAACAAGCTTAGCAATATTATACTACTCTTTGTTTGAGTCAATATTTAAGATAATGACATTGCTAAATTCCTTGAGATTTTCTCTCGCATTTCACTGATAGTGCTCCCTGAGGTCTTTTAATTGACTCTACAGTCTGGGCAACCTAAGTGTCCAACTTCTTCACATGACTGCACCTTGCTTCATACTTACTGTTGAGGTTATTGTACTTACCATCGACCTTTGGATTGATTTCTTGCCAAGCTTTTTGCTCCTCCTGAAGAAGTTGTTCCATCATAGCTTTGAGATCGTCATCAGAGCTATTAGAGGAGGTACCATGATGATATTGTGGCTGGGCTGCCTACTGAAATAGCCTGAAAGGCTGCTGAAAGTTGGTTCTCGATTATTGCACAAATAGCTTATGATAATTATGGCTAGCTCCCGAATTCTGCACGAACGACTTCTGCCCTTGATTTTTCACGAACTACTATCTATGAATCTGTGATACAGGTGCCATCCCTTGTGGTAGATAAAATTGAACCTAAGAATTATCCACATTGGTACTTATGTAAGACAAATAAGATGGGTTAAATCCCTTACTATGCGAGTTCACGTAATTGACGTCCCTCTGATCATCTGATACTTCTGAACTTTCCTAAATAAAATTAAACTCTCTCATATCATTGCATTGATGTACGCTTCTCTGGTTGGTTTGGCTAGCTTTAATTAGCATGTGTTACTTTTCATTGAACTCATTTATCTTTTGAGATTCAACATTGTTGACGCGCCGCATAACGATGATGCCGTCGACACTGATTACCAGAACTCGCAGCCAAGTTCTCAGTGACGGTGAAAGCCTCCATGTTGGTTTTAGTCATTAAGTTTGTTGCATTGAGAGAATTTTTGTACTCCCACTCAATTCCACCATAAAAATGTTCGGCATCTGATCATCAATCCATGGTTTGGACAGTCTCTCTGGTACTCCTTGAATCTCTCCCAAACCTCACTGGATGACTCACCATAACGATGTTGAAATATGATAATCTTGTTCAGAAATGCTGCTATGGTATCTTCCCAAGTTACCTATAGCACGACAATGCAATTGTTGAGCAACCTGTTGTTGTTGTTGTTGCTTTCACTACAACTGATCAATCTGTTGTTTCAACTCGTCAACTGTAGCAATGTTTTGTTGAAATTCTACATCTTGATTCTGATTATCCCAATTGTTAGTTGGGATATCCCAAAGATTAGGATTGCTCATCGTAGCACTGTTTGCTCTAGCTTTCCTATTCTCTCTTTCCAACCTGGCAAGTATCTAGTTGTCAAAGTTTAGAAGATGTCTAGAGCCTTTTCTTCTCCTGACCATAAACCAAAAACAAAAAAAGAACCAAAAAAACAAAAACAAAAACAAAATGTAAGTAAAAGAAATCTTAGACTAAAATTCAATTTTAGACTAAAAGGTAACACAATAACACTGAGATTTAACCCTAGTATCCTATTGCAAGTGCACATAAAACATAGTAAAATATAAGAGATCGAATCCATGAATACCAAATAGTTACACTATCAATCTTAAAATCGAACTTAAGCTAAGGCAACACGGAATAGTTGCGGTGATTGCAATTAAACAATTCAATGATTAAGGATGTAAATTCAAATAGATAAAGGCATCAAGTTCAGGGAATTCATCAGGAAATCAAGTATCTAAATAAAAAAAACTATTTAGGACAAATTAACACATATTACAAATGTATAGCAAACCCATTATTGTGATGTCGACTACTATTTCTAACAACCTATAATTCTAAACTGTCGTTTTAACCTAGAGATCAAAATACGAAATAACTAGCAAGTCTGAGAAGTTTACAAATTGCCTTAACATCAGCTTTCATTGGCTAAGGACAATTTGCTCATCTATGTTCTTTCATATTCTAATAAGCACTTTTGGTGAGTTAAACAACCTATAATCATATGCTAGGCTTTCAGACTAACATAAGCATTAAAACCAATAACATATGAAGAACACAACAAAACTAAACCATATTTGTCACTAATCCATTTATTCCCCAATTCCCTAAAAAGTCTTAAACCTAATTGGAAAACTACTTATATATAAAATTGAAAAGAACAAATAATAGACGAGGAAGAAAACATAATGGAATTGCAACACAAACTAAAAGAAAGTTCATAAATCTTTTCCAAAAGTTATAGAGTATGGAATCTTCTCCTTACAGCTTTCAAGAACAAAAATAAAAAATAGCTCAAGGAAATTATAAAAGCGTCCTCTAAAAAAGTGGCAAAACCTAGATCAAATCGTCTCAGAATTATTCTGGTTCAAGATAAGCTAAACTGGGCTGAAATGGCAAATTTCTGATTTTTTTTTGGGTAGAAAACTCGACTGGATCAATCGTTCTAGAAGTGGATCGATCGGTCTGAGGCAAGATCGCTCGTTCACCAATCTTCTAAGTCGTTCCTCAGATTGTACGCTTTTTCTTCTTAAATGTTGGACTGATATGTCTAGAGGTGGATAGATCGGTCATCAGCGACATGCACAATTGTTTGGTCGATCCATCGATCGTAAAAATTTTCTGGTAAAGATGGGATTGAAAGGTCCATATAGGGAGTGATCGGTCTTTGCTCATAAGATCCACCCGTTTTGATGCTTTTTGCCTAGTTCCATATTTTGAGTGCACAAGCCTATCCTAACTCGTTTTGATTGAAGATACACTAAAAAAATACAAAAGACTAGAAAATATATAAAAAACAGGAGTCTGATTCCTTGTAGTTTATATTTATCTATTTATCAAATTAGCTGCACGTTTCTAGCTTTGGTGATTTCCATTTTTTGCAAAAATTGAAGTACTTTTTTTACCAACAAAAGCTTTATTAGAAATCTTTAAAAAAGGTTAGATGTTCAGAGAACCAGAGGCACACAAAAGACTTCCAACAAAACAAAAAGGTTCTAAATGTGAGCAACAACGAAAATTCAAGATATAGAATCTCTATCTTTGGAAAAAGTTGCATGTGACACTTTCCCTAATACGAGAATAAGCAAGGGTCGCTTTGTGGGGAGAGTGGAAAACTCTAAAATTACTCCCCGGAGCCGGTAAATGTGTCCACTACGATAGAAAGCATCTATATCAGAGACAATCGTTAGGGTTGTGAAAAGCTTGATAGATAGTTATATTTTCTGTCCAAAACTCAACATTACCCAACCAAAGATCAAGCATACAACAGATCGCACAAATAATAGCATGAAACTCAGTTGATTGAGAAGCAATCATCACATTTCTACTATGGTAAAGGGCTTCGCCGTTAAAATCAGAGAGGATCCAAGAAACGTCAGCAATACAAAACGTCGGATTCCATGACACCATGATATTACATTTAAAAAACCTGGTAGTTGGCGAACACCAAAGGTTAGAGATGCAGTGAGATGAAGCCATTACAGGTATATGAGTATACAAGATGTCTATAGCCCGATGAAATTATATGGCCTCTTCTACCCCTTGTGCAATAATAATGTGGGCATCTTGTGGATTCCCTGCAAAAACATACACATACACACTCAAACTAGACATAACTATTTGGACATACCAAGCACCTTCCATTAGTGCTAAGACCAGGCTTCTGAAGACATGATGAAACATTAATAGCATCCAAGAGTACTCACCATAGGAAGAAACAGAACTTAAGGAGAATTTTAATTTTCCAAATTATGTTTTAAGATTATTCATCCAAAAATTGTCGACAGACACCGTTGATGACTTCATTTATTTTACCAGCAAGCCAAGAACCACTCTTCACATAATATTTACCATGTTTTGTGAAAGGCAGCAAACCTAAATTCTTGTCATCTCCACCTACTAGTGTGATCCCCATAAAAAATCATAGAATTATTTTCATTATGGGATCGATTTGAGATCCATAGGTAATCAAGGATTTATCAAAATTAATCTCATGGCATGAGGGATCACATTAGATCTTCAAGCAACGTAAGACTTCTGTGGCTTTAACAAAGTTTGATTTGCACATAAAAATGCTATCGTCCGCAAAGAGTAATTGTTGCACAGATGGGCTAGATCGAGAAAGAGATATACCGATGATCTTATGTTCTATTTCCACCTTGCGCATAGTGTGGATTAGAGCTTCTGCACACAATATAAACAAAAAGGGTGACAATGGATCTCCTTGCCTAAAACCTGTTTCAAGGGAAAAAAAACCGTGTGACTGACTATTGAGGATAACCAAGTATGAAACTGAACTAATTCACTTCATTAACCACTTACGCCATAGCTTACAAAAGCCCAACATATGCAAGATATCGTCCAAGAAGCTCTATTTCAACTCAATCATATGCCTTGGAAATATCGATTTTAATCACCATGAATTTGTCGTAGCAACGTGGGTTCTTTTGTAAGGCATGAATCATCTCATGAGCAATAACAATATTATCTGAGATCAACTTAGCAGCTACAAAAGCGCCTTGAATAGGTGACACAATCTCCAGAAGCCACCTTTTTAGTCTCGTACTAAGTACTCGAGAAATAACATTATATGAATCAAGCAAAGACTAAGGGGTCATAAGTAAGACATCTTGCTTGGGTTAGTCTTCTTCAAGATAAGAATGATTTGTGTCAACCACTCCGGTTTCAAAGAAAGCTCTGACTTCACGGACAACCTGATCTCCCACAATATCCCATTGAGATTGGAGAAACGCCTGGTTATACCGTCGGCTCCTGGTGCTTTGCAACTTTTAATGCCAAAAGCAGCATTTTTAATCTCATCATTGGTCACTGGACGAGTGAGAACATCATTCATTTCTTGTGTCACATGCAGCAACAAGCCATCTAAAATTTCCATTGCATAACTTATGCTAGACAACGTGAAGAGATGAGAAAAATATTGTACGGAAATGTCGTCTTTGGATCTACAAGAAGTGTTTGTGGCCCCGCTTGTTAACAAGCATAAGAATAGAATTTTGTAGTCTTCCACGCTTGACAATTTACCATTGCAGTCACCATCCTTTAACCAATTAACTCTACATTTCTGTTTCCAGTAGACTTCTTCTTCTCTATATGCATCCTCAAGCTTCTCTTTGTTAGCCCGAATGATATGAAAATCTGCATAACGTTTATTCCCTTCTACTTCAATAATGGATTTAAACTTTAAGATGTTAACCTTAGAGTTACACCCATCCTGTTTTCTCCATCGTGACCACACCTTCTTACATTTGTCAATTTTACCAAGTAAAGGTGTAATGTTAGTCCTCCGGCCATCCAACCAAGCCTTTAATCACATATTTACAGCCAAGTCTATCAAACCATATTTTATCAAAAATGAAACGGGCGGAATGTGAAGATGTTTCTTCCACGAAGGATACATAATATGACAATGATCCAAGCCTACCTTGTCAAGGAAGGATCCCTGAACCGTTGGAAATTCCCGAAACCAATCCAAATTCCCAAGAACACAATTGAGCTTGAATGTAATGACCATGTCTTACACTATCCCATGATAATTGGTTACCATCACATGTTATCTTCCAAAGACCAAAAGTAGACAACACATTTCGAAACGAAAGAAAATATGAGTGATCCCTACGAGGACCTCAAATCTTCTCATTATTGTTACATATGGCATTGAGATTTCCGATCCTCAACCATGGCTCTACCCGTTGGTTACCAATATACGACACCAGATCCCAAAAGGTATTTTGTAAGGGCCGCGAGGGCTCACCATAAATAAATGAGATTAAGACAGTCAAAGAGCCTAGGATAACTTGTATATCAATAATATTCTTGTTTGATTAAATCACAATGACATTGTATGAAGATTTCCACAACAAAGCGAGACCACCTCTCAAGCCAATTAGATCAACAATACAAGCATTGTCATACCCTAACGAATTTTGAAGTGGCAAACAAAAGAATGGGAGGTTTCATTTTCCAAAAAATCTGAATTGTCAAGGGGTTCCCCTATTCTTGACAATTCCAACTCACTAGTCTCATTCTTGATACGGTTGTTCCTCACTCGGAACAACCTCAAGGTTGCTTCTTTTAGCTGAATGGACAATCGTGGTATAAGTATCTTCCACTGTCTTTCTTTTGGGAGTAAGATCAGTTCCCTCCGTGACTTGGTTCTTCTCTCGGTAAACCTGAAGAACATGTTTTCTACTCTGATATCGCTTCCATTTGCTCAAACGTTTACGGCTTCTAGCTCCATGCGAGACAATACCCGAAGAACTAGCTGTAGTGCATGAACCTCACTTTGACCATGGATATCATCAGAGACAAGCCGACACACGATTACGTGCCGCTATTTTGCAAGAAGTTTGACTTGGCCGTTATCAGAACTTGATTTGGTCGAGAAATCAAAAACATGCCTTTTACCTTTATCAAGAGAAGTGGTGATAAAGGGTGGAGCTTGAAGAGTTAAATACTTAGGTAGGTCTTGTTGATCACCATCCAATTTCCAAACATAGCATTGAAGACGAATAACTCGCGCCATTCTTTCATCCTAATCTGAGACAGAGAGGTAAGTCTGCATTACATCTAGAACATCATCAGCGATTTTCCAACATTCAGTATGCTCATCAATCCCTACATCATCTTATGTTAAAACACCTAATAAAGGGTCATAATGCTTGAGCCTTTCCTCCTCACAGTTAACCACCAGAGTTTTCTCTACCGTTGCGCAAGAGTGCCATTTATTAGAAGAAAGTGGACAATGAGTCTTATAATGGGTAAACGTTGGCATTAAAAACATCGTTTCCGAATGTGTTCATACTCAAACGCGATTGTCATTACAACACCTGAAGGTAGTTCAAAATCCTTCGAGTTTTTCAGGGGTATGTTTATTTGGAATAAGATACAAACTCTAATATATCCTTGATTTTGCGCTTTCTCAGATCAAAGCCAAGATACAATTTCTAATATATCCTCAAAATTTGCAATCTCTTTGAGAACTTTGGAATTGTAGCATTCCAAAAGCTTTTTTCTCATACGAACCCAATTATGAATTTGTTGTAGGAATTGAGGTGGAGGTTCCGCCACCATTGACCAAGGATAATGGACTAATCCTCATAGGTCCCCTACATCCATCACCGCTTGAAGATCTGTCTAGTTATCATAAACAAACTGAAAGTGATTATCCGATATAGCAAAACCACGACATATATCATACACCCTCCACAACTTTGGCATATCATGAATAAAACTTGACATCTTTTGAAGCACTGGGTTAAGGAGCCGTCCTATAAGAATACACTTGTTCCTTTCAACTACCGAGACCTTAGGAGAGATCTGTAGCTTACGCGGAAACAAAAGCGAACAAAATAAAGGTGAGAGGCGATATGAGATATCCTTCACTAACGGTGGCTAGGTTAAATGAGGAAAAGGTTCGACACTTAACCAAAAAAGGAAACAAACGAAAAGATTCTTAGCGGAAACAGGAAACTTCCGTACTACTCCAGCCCTAATCCCCAAAGGTGAAAGCCTCTAGTAAAAATAAAAATACCTAAGCTCCAAAAACAACGGGTCCTTTAAAGAAACAAAATAGTTTAAGTGTAGTTAAGGACCCATTTCCTATTAGCCAAGGAAAAGATGAAAATTTCATGGAAGATTTGTTGGCCCACTTTACCGGTTTTGATGCTCGGTACATTACAGTCAAAAACTTTTATTTATTATTGATCCTACAAACGACATGATTTTTCCGTGTTTTGTTCTCACTTACTTGGTTCCAAAAATCTCTTTCTGTATGGGTGCCTTCAACTACTCCAACTCAACCACTCTTAATCATTAAATTCTCTCTGGATAGGTAACTGAAAAGATAAGTGCACTTTAGTGATAAAGATGGCCAAATAAATTCTTTTAAAATCTCCGCATGCACCATCATATACTATATTTACTGAAATCGGGGTGTTACAATTTTCCCCCACTAATAGATTACAACGCCCTCGTTGAGTACCAAGCTCATCACCACCTGTGGTGTTTCCTCTAGACTCCACAATCGACTAGGTTCTGCTTTGATACGACTCAAAACGTCCCGACTGCCACCTTAATGGGTCCCTTATCCTCTCTGGGCCAGTGAGACCACCTTACCGGCCTGACAGTCGGTATACTACGTCCGAGATGCTTTAATGACTTGTTACCGACCCTAAAAATCACCATATAATATTTCTCCGTGTTTTGTCCTCACTCACATGGTTCCGAAAATCACTTCCCGGTTACTCATTCTTTAAGTAATCAAGGTCAAACACACTTAACCCTGGAATTTTCTATGAACAAGTGACCGAAGATAAATACATTTTGGTTATATAGATGACCAAATTTTTTCTTTTAAACATCTTGGCATACACCAACATATACCATATTCAGTTAAATTAGGGTGTTACAAGCGTTCTTCCGTTTTTAAATTTCACTGAATTCATACATTTTAATTTTTAATTTTCCACGTATTGAAGTACCTTCTTCCTTCATGTTTGTACTAGATTTCGTACTAGGTTAAGCATAGACAAAAACTAGGTTGGAAAGTCTGTCTTATTAAGTGAAAATGACTGATTACAGAAATGGCAAAGTCAAAGTTCTGAGTACAAAATTTTAGAGATTCTCTCCTTTTATTGGAGTCCTCGTTGCCTTATGAAGTCGATGGGCAATTCGGTGAGGCCCATGCCTAAATTACTCGTAAGCCAAATCCATTAAAATTTGGAGATATCGGGTGATGTGGCACACAGTCAACGACGTGGCTGAGCTTGAGGTGACATGGCATGCAATTGACGGCATGGCCGAGCTCGAGCTGACGTGAACGATGATATTGACGTGGTCGACCCTTATTGACAGTCCTAGAGGGCTGTAAGCCCACCTCCAACAATAGCCCCCCTACTTTGGTGACGAGGACGATGACGAGGACGTAGTCACCGATCTCAGAATGGACCGTTGGCATGCGTGGATATTACTACCACATGTCGTATTCTAATTAGCTGAATCATATGGCTGATTTGACCTGTTTTGCTAGCGGCGGCGCAGCTCTAGGGTTTTGCGCTCATAAGATGTCTCCTCTGTTGTCGTCCCTCACTTCTATAAATAAGAGGAGGGGTGGAGATTTTTGCTTATAACTTCGTGAATCCCTTAAGCCATGTATTCTCTCTTCCCGCTCTACGTGATTTGTTTCATTTCCGTTCTTGTGACCATGGGCCGAGGTGCATCTCAGAAATCCTTGGTCGAGGCTTCGTGCTCGTTGCCATCGATGGTGATGTTGTCATCCTCGGCAAGCTTGTCTGGGTTGAATCGAGGCTGACCTTATTTGTGTGAGGCGCTCGTCGTGAGGGATTGATGCCCAGCCGAATTGGTTTCTTGGTGATGTCAAGGCAGAGAAATCCTTGCTCTGTGACGTTGGTTCTGAAGGAAATGAGGTCAAGGTTGAGGTTGTTGATAATGCCAAGGTCGGTAAGGGAAGAAGAGCCGAGGCCGATGGGGTAGATATTTCTGAGGCCAATTTAGGGAACAATGTCGCGGCTAATTCAAGAAACCATGTCGAGGCCAAATCAGGAAATGATGCCGAGGCCATATAGGAAACAATGTCGAGGCCAGTTCAGGAAACAATGCCGAGGCCAATTTAGGTAATATTGCCGAGGCCAGTTCAGGAAATAGTGTCGAGGCTAGTTCAGGGGGTTATGGTTCTGAGGATTGTGTTGACGAGGTGGAGTTTTGACCTGACAATCCGTTGAGAGACATAGGACCAGCGATTGAAGATGGTGCAAAGTGTTTTTCGGACACTGATTCCGGTGAGGAAGTTGACCACCCCGTAGAGCTTCCACAGTGTCGTTAGGTCGCGTAGTGGCTGAGGTTGTTGAAAGTGCCACCTTCTCGGAGTTTGAAAGCGACTTTGTGGGCAATTGTGGATATGTGCCAGATTAAGATGACTATTCATCTTCGTGTGTTGACGCCGTTAGAGAGGCCATGGTCACCTCCACCCGGGTACATTTACCTTTACGAGTACTTCTCTATGGATTGTGGTATGAAGTTTCCCTTGTCGTAGCTTTTTGTTAATTAATTTCTCTTCAGAGGATGGCTTTCACGCAGTTGTCTCCTGCCGCGACAAAGAATATCATGGTGGTTCTTGTGCTCATGGTAGAGTGCGGCGTCAACGTTACCTGCCACTTCTTCGAGGAGGTCACTCGCCTCTCTATGAACCCTGCTAAGGATGGGACTTGGTATGTGAGCAAAAAACTGGGCACAAAGGTCACAAATGGATTCCCTAGCAAGATTAAAGGTAGGCGAGACCATTACTTCTTTGTCCATATTAACAACGCTTCAGTTATGTGTCCTTGGCGCTTTTATCGTGCAGTTTGGATACTAACTTGTTTAAATATTTTGTAGATCGTAATCTGCCCCCGTTCAGAGCTTTTCTAGAGAATTTTTTGACAACCTCAACCGTAACAAGCAACTTAGTGCGCGTCAGTGGCCGGACATACGTACTGACAAAGGTAGACGCAATTTGAGGAGAGTGCAAGAAGGTAAGACCATACTTCCTTGCTTCCCCAAATTTTTTTTTTAAAACAACTTGCTAAGTTTAAGATGTGGCCTCGTCATTCAGAATCGAAGCACATAATATAACGAGGCGGAAGAATGATGGGTTATGCAGAAGAGTTTGCCAACGAGCTTCTGATTCTTGGTCCAAAAGATGAAGAGAAGGTCGCGTTTAAGTAGATTGGGGCTGGCTCAACCGAGCCCGAGGCGCGAGATCGTGGCCGAGGTACAAACAGAGGTCGAGGATGATCAAGCAGAGACCGAGCATTAGCAAGCCAAGGCCAAGGATTATCAAACCGAGGCCAACACTGCTGCATTTGCAGTGTTCAATGATGCAACTGGCAAAATGCTAATGTCATCACCTCAGCAAATGGCTGCGCTGCGTTATGTGGTGATGGACCCGGTACAACAAAGAAGTTCAAATAGGCCAGCTAAGGATTCTGGTGTAGTTGTCTGCAGCTTGTACACGCAAGAGGGCCTGAACTGAGGGGTCATAAGGGGGCTCATCGCTTGGCTTCGATATGGCCTACCGAGGTGAGGTTCCACTCGGCGAGGATTGTGAGATGAGCCTGCAGCTGTTTCATAATCTCAAAGGTAAGCTCATTGGTGACGTGGCCGTCATGATGGTCAAGATTGGCCTCGTGTATGCACACAAATTCTCTTGATCTTTAAATTTCACAAGTATTGGCTGCGTTTGCTTGCTCATGTAGTTGCTCAGCACTGTCAACCTCGTTAGCAACAAGTACGAGAAGTGTCTGGCCGAGGACAGAGAGACAAAATGGCTGAAGTGGGATGTGTCCAGGTACTGTAAAAGGGCAAGGGAGTACGAGGCCAAGGCCGAGGAGGAGAGTCGAGAGTTAGCTCGAGAGATGGAGAGGACAAAGGCGCTCCAAGCCGAGGTGGAGAGGCTGCGTGAGAGAGCTGAGGAGGTCAAGGATGAGGTTGCTGATCACCTTGGCATCTATGAGGAAGGTGTTGACAAGATGGAAGTTGTCTTAAGGAGATTGAGGGAGAAAGTGGCGGCCGAACAAGCTCGACATGCGGAGGAGATAAAAGCCTACGAGGAGAAAGTTCACTGTGTGGGCGAGAATATGAATGCGACGAGGGAAGTCGATGAGTCGCTTCTGAAGTTGGTTTAGGCGGAAGACACTCTTGGGATTTTCCGAATTATGAAGGAGAGGATGAGCGTTGCCGTACCCGACCGCGCTGGTCGATTTGGAGCAGATGCACAAGGTTGGCTTCCTCGACTTATTGTCCGGTGTTGGTGAAGACATTGCCGAGGAGGATTCTCGAAGGGAGGAGAATGTTGAGGATGTTGTTGCGGTAATTGATGCCTAGGGCGTTGGTGATGGCGAGCAACCATAGTTTTTCTTTTATTGTTTAAGACTTGTCTTTTTTAGCGCTTTTGGATTTTTGTCCTCAGCTGTAATGCAAAATTTTCCCTTTTTGCTCTTTTGGGTTTTTGGCCGCGGCCGTGATGTATAATGAAACATATGTTCTTTTGTCATTGAACTTTTTGGCTACGGCCGTGATGTACGTAGCCAGTTCATTCTGTTAATGAAATCTTTTTTTTTATGTGCGCACTCGTTTTCTTTGTCGAGGTCGTAGCCTACTCGCGTTTTACTTAGTTAGTTTTTTTTTTGAAAAGAAGGACTTATAGTCTGGTTTATCCGATGATGTGAGAACTTGATACTACGAGTATTAACCCTATATCCTACTGCAAGTGCACATCAAACGAAATAGTATTTAGGGATCCAATCCACGAAGAACCAAGTTACACTCTCAATTCCTATTGAATCACAAGCTATATCAATCGAATAAAGGAAGTGAATTCTAACAACTTTGATGTGAATGTAATCAAATAATTAAGGCAATCGGATGTCGGGTATTTATTTGGGTGTTACAATTCTTGTG
>JAKUCM010005892.1:0-32002 GCA_023374145.1 Lepidium sativum
GGAGAGAGTGAAGAACATAGTTGGATTAATTGCCACATAATTTCCGAAAGAGAATCCTTATTGACGGAAAGTGAAGGCTTTCATAGAAGATAAGATTCAAGATGATATCACACATATGTTAAATGGTTTGAAAATTTTACAGGAAAAAATAAATAGCATAAACAGGCTATTCAAAATTGTATATTGTGGAGGCAATGGACACAATAATCCTTCTTGTAATATTAGTGGGTATAGTGATTACCATAACTTGGTAAAAATGAGTATCTTTTGGGAGCTACCGTAACGAGAAGATCAAATTCTGCAACACATCCTTGATTTCATGCATATGGAACAAATGTTGAAGAGAATCTCCTTAACACAATGCTGAATATTCTGGGAAGAATGAAAGATAATATCAAATCAAAAGATGCATTGGAGGGCGGGTGGAAGTGATGGAACATCTACTTGTGCATATTTTGTATATCTTCTGGATGAAACTCTTTTAGGTGTGCCGGTTCAATATAGAAGGATATATCCATTTGAATGGTACAAATATCATTTTAAAAAGAAAGTCAACTAAGGTGCGTATTGGAGGATATATAGTTGCTCAATGTATTAATGAATAAAATTTCTTATGCAACATCAAATTTATTAACACCTCCAAAAATGTGTTGACCTCTCTAAGGACACTTGTGAAATACGTTTTATTTACAACTCGACAAATCAACAAGGGCGTGGCTAATAGACGTGGATTGTAATATCCTTCAAACATTTTTATTAGTCAATTGTGAAACTTTTGTACCGTATGAGAGGTATGATATCTGATTTATTTATAATATATGAGTATTCTATACTAAATTTCCACTTTTTTTTTTTTTTTTTTTGACAACGTACTAAATTTCCACTTAAATAATATGCACAGTGTCGGCTTAAATTATTTTTTGACCCTCAGAAATTTTTTTATTGATTAGACTTTCTGGTAGCTTTTAATCTAAAGTGAAATTTTTTTTGTAGGCCCCCTTTTTCATATTATTGAAATATTACTCTCATTTGTCAAAACAACAAAAAGTTAAATTTTTGTGGGCTCCATGCCCTAGACGAATGCACTGACTATCCATGCCCATGAACCGGCACTGTATATGCAGGATGTTTGAAGAATATATGAGGCTTGACAAACCAGATCTTAGGTCAACTATATTGGAGAAAGCAAAAAAAAACTACTTTGCGAATTTGTATAAGGATTATGTAAATATTATGCAAGTATTATCATTTAAATATGTAAATAATATATATATTTATATATCTTTATTTATTTATATATTAATTTAATTTCACATGTCCAGATAAAAAAATTAGATTCTATGAGTTTTTGTCGTGGATGGTTTAATTTGTACAAGGGCCGAAACATGAAATTACCTCTCTTTCTACGTACTTTTCCCAGGGATACCACTACCATACACAAAGCCATGAAGAAAATAGAAAGAAAATGAATTATGGTGTATGTGTACGTGGAACAACTAACAAAGAGTATATCAAAAAAATGAAGAGATATTTTATTGAGTATCAAGGGTTGTTGAATTAAAGGCCATACTTTTTAAATGTCAATGGTTTGAGACCACACTTGGTCGAGGAAATGTAGAGACATTCATCAGACATTGTTGATGTTTGTCCGTATGTACTACGAGAAGTATGATCATTTATACTACCCGAATAATGTGATCAAGTATGCTAATTATGTATTCGAGATTGAGAAAAGTGGAGAAGAATGATGGAAAACGACAAAGGTTGTTCCAATAGATTTTAGTGAAGCTACATAACTTAGTAATCAAATTTTTATTACAAGACAAAATTCCAACCAATTTGTAAAATTAGTGGCTTTGTACGAGTCAAAATCACATGTTGTTGATGACGCATCCGCTAGTAATATTAACCTATGACTAATTGTAATGATGAATATGTTTTTGAGGAAGATTTATATGATGAATATGTTTCTGAAAAAAATTCATATTCAACTTAAGTGATTGTTTGATAAGTAGTATTTTGTGATTTGAATGACTTCGTAATTACTATTCATAATTTTAAAATATTTATTTATAATAAATTATTTAGTAATCAATTTATGTAAATATATACTATATATATAATATATGTATGTATATATATCAATTATAAATATGAGTAATATAATGCTAAAATCGATAGAAAATAAGTAGATGAATATATATATAGAAATGTTGTGAGAGTCATCATCCATGAAAGTTGTTTGCTTTTGGTGATGTAACTTTTGTGGCAAAAATACTCAAAATTATATATTAGATATGTAAATATGTTAATCAATTTGAATCAAATTAAAAAATAATTTATTCAAATATTATGATTACCTAAGAATTTTCTTTAAAAATCTAATTCAGTATCTTTTAAAAATTGAATCCGACTTGAATTCTAAATGTACCAAAGCGAATATAATCAAAAATTTCATAATATCCAAAATAATCTTATACAGGTAAAATCGAAAAACCTAAACTGATATGCTAGTCTAAACTTTTCTATCTTATTCAGTGTATATAAGCATAATATATGATGATTATTTTTGAAACCACAAATAAACATGCATGATAGTAAACAAAGATAGAAAATAAATTCTAACTCAAAAACATGGACATAACTTTATACGTGTTAGGAACCAAAGTGGAGAAAACAAGTAATTAATTTAACTCAATGTGAAAAGTGTTTGCAACATGTCATTAGTTTTCAATACTAATGAAAATTGACACGCGAAATTTGCATGACCCGAGAAATTTGACACATAAAATTTGTTAACACCCATGAAAATATTTTATCACAAAAGATTTTTCAAAATTAGCCCAAACATTACACCATTATGACACGGCGATGTGAAAAAATCGAACATTTAACCTGGTTTTTTTGTTAGGAATTAACTATTGAATTGGTAAAGTCTGATCCATAATCTAAGTTCTTCAACTTAAATAAAATAGAATATGATGTCTAACTAAATCAGGAGCAATCAAACTGTGTCATTTTTTTCTTGGCTAATCGAGATGAGTTTATTTATTTAACTTTAAAACTCTAAAACTTATCTTTTACCCCTTTCTTTTTATCTTAAGCCTCCAAACCTTGTGCTCGTCAATTAATGCCACACAAACAAGTAATACTTCATCAATTCTTTCAATTCAATTCTTACATGTTCTTCAAATCGAAACCAAACAAAAGCTTCAAGAATGATGTCCTTCTTCTTTGCACGAAACTAATCGACCTCACATTCCCTCACATGGTGAGCGTATGCCCCCTAGAGCGATGAAACCTTCTAATTTCGCCACCGATCAAAATTTCCAACCAAGTTTAGATGTGGGGACGAGTTCACATAAGTTCACTTGACGGAGCTTTATGGTAAGTTTTTACCAATTCTTATAGTTCAATAAGCCTTTTGTTTTCATAATTCTTTAAATTACTGCTCCTTTACTCATTAAAGGTTTGACATACATGACTGTATATGGAAAGATACAGTAGCAACATGGCAGTCATATTTTTGGGGGACCATGGTGAACTTTCAAAATGGACCCTTTGAATAAGAAAGATTTATTGTGGATTAGTTTTTGTGGTATAATTTACAGTTTTTATTATTGTCTTGTAGATACACGTTATAATATGTTCACCATTATACATCTTCTCTTATCAAATTTTGCTTTTGATTTTTGTAGTAAAATTAATATGGATATGTGAATCCTTATCTACGATTATTCTTGATGATTAAGCGATTTTAGAGATTAAAAAAAGAAATAAAAGACAAGAGACACATGATTTGTTGAACATGATCAAGCCTTCACATTATCTTCATTAACTTAGGAATATACTATAAACTATAGTTTGTGTGTTAATTATACATTAAGTATCACTGTAAGTGAAATGATAGGAATATGTTAGTTATCTATGAGCCATTGCCTTTGTATGTTTGTGTCACTACATTGGGTTATCTTCTGGAGACATATCCTTTAGTGAAAATTTGTTATGTAAAGGTTTAAATACTCTTTGAATATCAAATAAAGAAGTGTGTTTTTCATTTACATCAATAGAGTAATAGTAAAATATGTTTGTTGTCCGATCCTTAATAACTTTGAGAGAACAAAATTTTACATGGTATCATGGTATCAGAGCTATGGAGACAACAATGCAACAAGTTATTTTAATATTCAATGGTGAATCATATAGTTTTTAGAAAATCAAAATAATAACCATTTTGAACACACATAAGTCATGGGAAGTTATTGAGAAGGAGGTTGCGATGCGTATCAAGACTCACCAACATTAAGCATTAGAGAAAGATGATAATACTATATATTGTATGATGGCATTACAGATCCTCTAAAGTGCAGTTTCAGACTCAATATTTCATAGAATCGCTCCCGCATCATGCACAAGAGAGGCTTGGAACGCCTTGGAAATGGAGTTTCAAGGAAAATCACAAGTAAAAATGATGAATCTTCAGACTCTAGGAAGATAGTATGAGAAACTGAAGATGGAGGAAGGAGAAGTCACAAATGATTTCATAACAAAATTTGTTAATGTGAGTAATCAACTAAGAGTTTATGGTGAAGAGAAGAGACTGATTATCATTTGGTTCAAAAGGTACTTATCTCCTTACCTCAAAAGTACATGAGATTATATGCACTTTAAAAGCACATGAGAAGCGACAACGCCTACGAGAAGAGCGTATCAATGAGGGTGCGTTCTATGGAGAAAAGCTTGGTTCGAAACGAGGAACAAACAAGATAATGAATGCCATGAGAAGACCAACAAATGGTGTGATATGTGTAAAAGAAACAATCACAATAAGGTAGATTATTGGATAAAGAAGAATGGAAGCATTCCACAAAAGTGTGTTAGAGAAAGAAGAAATGTTTTTGTGTGTTATAAACCGGGACACATAGCCAAAGATTGTAGATTTAGAAGAGGGGAACGAGCACATCTAAGTCTTGAAGAGTCAGAAGATGACGATCATGAATGTCATACGCTCTTTATGCTGTTGAAGAATAAGTTCCAAGAATTCATGAAGAAACTTGGTTGGTTAATAGCGGATGCACCAATCATATGTCTAAAGACGCAAGATACTTTAGTACCTTGGATGGAAGCAAGAGGACCACAATAATAGTTGGAAATGGTCAAAAGATTTTATCAAAGGGAAAATGAGATGTACGAGTATCTAGAAACAAAGGAATCCATGTCATCAAAGATGTTCTTCTTGTACCCAAACTAGCAAGAAATTTGCTTAGTGTCTCGCAAATGATATCTAATAGATATCAAGATATATTTGAAGACAGCAAGTGTATGATTTAAGATCCAAATAGAAGAAAGATCATGGACATCAAGATGGAAGCTAAGAGTTTCTAATACGTTAGAACAAGTCAAGTGAAGATGCTTACGTGGCGTTTGAAGAAAAGGAAGAAAATACAAGTCTTTGGCATAAGTGTTTTGGTCACATTAACTATGAAAGAATGGAGAAACTGCAAAAGGTGAATAGTCTATAAGATCTACCAAAGTTTGAAGTAATAAAAGGGGTATGTAAGTCTTATGAAATGGGGAAAACAATCAAGGAGGAGTTTTCCAACAAGTTCTCAAAGCAATACAAGCAAAGTACTAGAACTCATACACTCGGATGTGTGTAGTCCAATGCAAACTGAATCAATAAATGGAAATATTTTTTTTAACATTTATTGATTATTATTCAAACCATATGTGCAGAATCAATCCGATACTCGGATTAAGAGACTTATATCAAATGGAGATGGTGAATTCATGTCAAATGAATTCAACAAGTTATGTCAAGAGTGTGTCATACATCATGAAGTAACAACACCTTATACTCCACAACCAAACGGTGTTGCAGAGAGAAGGAACCACACTTTTGTTGAAATGGCGAGATAAATGTTAATGGAGAGAATTTTACCAAAAACGTTTTGGTCTAAATTTATTGCCACATCAACCTACTTGCAAATAAATCAATTGGAGAAAGGCGTGACTCCATTAGATTTATGGAGTAAAAAGAAACCAAGAGTAGATTGCTTAAAGATTTTTGAATGTGTATATTATGCACATATTCCGGATGAGAAGAGAAGAAAGCTTGACGCTGAAGCAAAACAAGGGTTATTCATTGGCTACAACAATGAATCAAGAGGATATAGGGTGTTCTTACTCAATGAAGAAAAGGTTGAAGTGTCAAGAGGCGTCATGGAGTTGGGATAAAAAGGAAGTGAAAACTTCAATTGTTTAATGTTTGAAATCAAGTCTTCAAGAAAACAAGGAGATCAAGATGCAAACAACAACCTACAAACTCAAGTAGACCAAGTAAGTAATGCATTTGATAGACTTTAAATTTCAAACAGTAGAACTCAAAACATAAGTGAAGAAGGAGAAATATATGTTGGTCCAAGGGGTTTCAAATCAGTTAATGACTAGATGCAACAAACAAGTGAAGAGATGGCACATGTACACGAGATGTGTCTTATGATGGCTGAAGAACCTCAAGCCTCAAGCCTTGGAAGAAGCAATGAGAGAAGAATTAAGAATAATTGAAAAGAATAAGACATGGCATGTTGTTTAAAGGCTAAGTAACAAGAACATGATTAATGTCAAATAGATCTATCGTCTCAAAACAAATGCAAGTGGAGAAGCAATTAAACACAAAACAAGAATTGTGGCTAGAAGATTTACACAATAATATGGGGGTGGATGATCATGAAACCTTTGCATTGGTTTCAAGATATGATACGATATGAACCTTAATGGCACTTGTGGCTCAACACAATTGAAAACTCTTCTAAATGGACGTGAAGCCAGCATTTTTGAACGTAGACTTGGAGGAGGAGATCTATGTTTAACATCCACCAGGCTTTATAGAAGAAGGAAACGAAGACAAAGTGCTTAAACTTCACAAAGCATTTATGGCCTCAAACAAGCACCTCGAGCATGGTATGGACGAACTGATGGCTACTTTGTTAAAAATGATTTTGAGAGAAGCAACATGATGAAGGTTGGGAAGTTTAAAGAGGAAATGAAGAGGGAATTTGAAATGACAGACTTATGCGAACTAAATTACTTTCTTGGTATGGAAGTAATACAAAACGAAGAAGGAATATTTCTCTCACAAGAAAAGTATGCAAAGAAGCTCTTGAAGAAATTTGGGATATAAGACTACAAAGAGTTGTCAACTCCACTAACTCCTCACGACAAAACAAAGGAGAAATTAAATGAGAAGTTTGAAGATGTTACAAATTATAGAAGCATAATTGGATATATGTTATATATTTGTGCATCCAGACCCAACATTATGTATGCGAGTTCTTATTTGTCTCGATACATGTCATCTCCACTTAAGCAATATTTTAAAGAAGCCAAACATGTTCTTCGATATGTCAAGGGAACCTTGACATTCGAAATTCAATTCAACCAATTAGAAGAATCAGAATTGGACAAAGCAAGGTTCGAGTAACAAATAGTAGACATATTCACAAAGCTTTTGGACAAAGCAAGGTTCGAGTGTTTACAAGAAAAGCTTGGCTTAAAGATGAAGCCATGATCAAGGAGCAGTGTTGAATGTGATCAAGCCTTCACATTATCTTCATTAAGTTAGGAATATACTATAAACTATATTTTGTGTGTTAATTATACATTAAGTATCATTGTAAGTGAAAGGATAAGAATAAGTTAGTTATTTATGTGCCATTGCCTTTGTGTGTTTGTGTCTCTACATTGGGTTGTCTTCTAGACACATATCCTTTAGTGAAAGCGTGTTATGTAAACCTTTGAATACTCTTTGAAGATTTTATAAATAAGTGTGGTTTTTATTTACATCAATAAATTAATAATCAAATAGATAATTTTGTTGAGTATTGAACAAGAAAGTAAGAGAGAAACAAAAACAGAGTAAAATCTGTTTGTTGTCTGATCCTTGATAACTTTGAGAGAGCAAAATTCTACAGGATTTACGAGTTCGGATCTCAAAGAGATCCTACATCTCGCTGGAGTTCAGAAGAACTACAAATTCTTCTTCCATTAAAGTTGGTAAAACTAAGCTCGAGAACTTGAGCTTTTGTAGTGAATTAGAACAAATCTTACTCTCTCTCTATCTTAATCGCTCACAAAAACCCTTAGCTAAATCAGAAGATAAGAGACTCGACTTATACAGGTTAGAAACAAACTAGATCTACCCAAAAACCTGGCCAAAAATGCTTCTGAAATACAAACGTAATCTGCTTCAAGCTTCGTCCTCGCTATGAGATTGAAGAAGCCACACGGGGCAACTGAAGTGGATAATAACATGACTTAAACCAGATTAATAACCGGATCCAAACTTAGGATATAAAGACTTGATCATGGCTAAAACCTTTAAGATCCTCAGCATCATGTCGGGGTTCTTAAGTGTTGGGAAGAAATGTGCAAAGACTATATCAGTAACTTGATAAGCAAGAAAATGAGAAGTGAAAAAACCCCAGGTTACATTGGTTTGTGAGACTCAAATCTCATGTTAGATACTTGGGATAAAGAGCCAGCAAAGAAGAGAACCAAAACCAATGAAAACAACTGTTGTTCAGATTTCAGATGGATTAGGCATTGACTGCCATGTTTCAGGAGCAAAAACATATATATACGAGTTGCTCATAGGATGGTTTGTTAACATAATTTTCACAATATTATTTTTCTTTGTCACTTAAGACTGGTGGAGTAGCAGCACATGCAGAAGAGGTTGTCCGAAGACACACACTCAGAGGGATGACACTTTTATTGACAGACAAGTAGAGTCTTTCATACTAGCTTCTCAGAATTTGGCTACACAGCGATCAGCCGAATCCAATATCAATACCCAGATTAATTCAACTACAAATGAACCTTCACATAACGAGTTCACTACTGCTTATATAGAAGTAACCATCTTAATCTCATATCAAGTATTACTTGTACAAAATTTGAACTCTGAGTTATGTTGATGTGTGAGGAACCTGGTTTACAGAACTTTAGGCCAGCACATATTAGAAATTATAGAACCTAATATATCATTCTATCACAAAAGTTCAGTTATGTATAATTGACCACAAACAAAACTGAAGGCTCGCTTATTTGTTTGAATTGTTTAGGTGCTCGATAGAGGGGTTGCACCATCATATGCCATTGCGGTACCTGAAATCTTTCGGCAGGTAGGGAGACTTGGTGGAAAATTAAAGAAAGAGTACTGGGAAAATCATATGTACTCTTGTGTACCTCACAATTACATACTGTGAAGATGTAGTGTCATTTGAGAGGTATTTAGATATCAGACTTTATTAATTTATTTATGTAAGTACACACATATCTTGTTAACAATCATACATACTTTATCTGCAGTGAGTTTGATATTAAGATAAGGAAGCCTTCCCTAACCTGCAAAAAACAGAATATGACACATACAAAGAACGTGATTTTGCGGGTTGGTTAAAATACTATGTAAGTACGAATATATATTAAATATGAAAAGTTTTGCAAAAATAAATTACTGCACATTTATAAAAGTACATTTTATAGGTTAAGAATGGATGTTCTAGCAAACCTATGCCTTTATGGTTGCATGAGATTGTTGATGATCCTATTGCCAGAATCGTAACGGCTCCAATGAATTTCACTCGCGGCTATACTTTTCATACTTACGACCATGGTTCCAATAGATCAATGGCAAATAACGGGATTCATGTGCTAGGTGAAACTGACTTCTACGGTGTTTTGAAAAAAATTATAGAAGTCACATATTCTGGAGTTATTGGATTGATATGCGTTTTGTTCCAATGTCATTGGTACAATACAACGGGGTCGAGGAGTACGCACTAATAACTTAGGGGTAACCGACGTTAATGGAAGCCTGACATATTCCAAGTTTGACCCGTTTATTCAAGCATGTCATGAAGAACAAGTGTATTTTATTCCATATCCTCGTATAAGGCAAAGGTGTGAGAAGTGGCTTTTTGTTATAAAAGTGAATCCAAGAGGTCGTATAATGGTGGAAGCCGATGATGTGGTTATGGAACAAGAAAGATCATCAGAACTCGCTATAGCTGTTGAGTCCACAAAACAAATCATACATGCGCAACAAGAAGTAGAAGACATTGTTACTAATGCTGCAACCGAAGATCATGATGATTCTGAAGAGTTCAACGAGACCGAGGAAGACACCGAAGAAGAGGAAGATACCGATGAAAAATAAGAGAATAATTAATTAAAATGTTTGAGAAAACTTTTCATTAATGTTAGTCTCTTTTTGTATTTGTAAAACCGAAAATCTTGTTTTTTTTTAAAATTTTATAAAATAGATGCGAGAGCCTTGCCACGTCTCTAAGCTGATGTCGCAAAGGTGTCAGAAACTTGCGACACCACATTTTGCCACACCCTTTGATAGGAGCCTCGGTGGTGAGGTCTCGGATATGAATTCAACGGCTCGACCTTGGTGAGTCCAAACCGATGAAGACTAGTTTTTGGCGGAATTTCGTGAGAACCTCAAAGGAGGGTGATTATTCCTCTGATAATCTCAGATCCGTCAAGTTGGAATCCTCACAAGCTTGAATCGTCTCTCGTTCTTGAATCCTCAAAAGAAAGAGAATTTCATCATTCAAGTGTTTTTACGTCTTTTCAAGTCTGAAAAATACAAAGGAAGGCTTGAGCTTATATAGGTTCAACGTACAATGGTAATATGCTTAAAATAGGAAGGAAATATCACATAATTAAGTCTCCAATGGACAGGTGATGAGGACCGTGGATCTTAGAGCTGTTGGAGAAGATTTGGTGATCGACGGATATGGAAAGTCTTCAATGAGGAGGATTCGCCTATTCCTGTGCGTTCTGGAGCATGGGAAGACTCTCCTGGATGATTCTGAATGTCTTAGAGTGTCTCCTGATCGCCATACATAAGCCTGCAAGCTCTTAAGGGAAGTGGCTCCCGGACTTTCCTTAAACAGATTCGGTTTGGCCCTTCTTCTTGTAAAGCGGGTATCTGGAGGATCCGTCGGGCTTTTGATGCGTTCTTGGTCATTTTGGATAACTAAAAGGCCCAAGAATAATTTCCAAGTGGTCCGGAGTGAAGACTGCTCCTGAGCTGGGCTATGTTGCTCGAAAGTTGACGTTGTCGCGCATAAGGCCTTAGTGCAGAAGGTCCAATTTGTAAAATTCATAACGTTCGGCTCCAAGCTTCGATTGGGCTGATTGAACCTCGAGTAGTTAGATAATTGAGTCAGGAATCCATAGAAATAAACTCCATGTTCTAATTCTCTTGGTAGCGTCTGGAGCCCCTTGATAAGTGAGCATATGTCTTCCTTATCCTCTGGGGAATGTTATTGACGTGAACTCCTTGTTTGCTGCTCCGGTTCTTGAGAGCTGGGTGAGGCATTGAGTTTAGACAGCTGAAAAATTTCTAATAAGCTTGTCTCCCCTTTGTCTTTGACATGTTTCGCAAGGAAGGTCGTCTCCCCTTTATCTTTGGTGTATTTAGCCCGAAACTCGACAACCGAGTCTAAGTCTTGTCCTGCAGTCGATGGTCTTAGGATCCTACCATCGAGGATCCTATTATCCTTGCTATGCGTCTTATGAAACATCGCAATTCCATAGCTAGGTCTCCTTTTTTCCCTATAAATAACCCTCATGTCAATTTATTTTCTCAACAATTCGTTTTAAGTTAGAGAGATAAAGTAGTGGGGAAAGAAACAATGTTCAAATCTTTTTTTTTTAAGAAGAAAGATTTGCTAGGCTCCTACCTTCGTGAAGAACAAATATCGCAAGTTTTTATATAACCTATGCCGAGGTAGGGGCCTAGTGAATGTTTTTTTTTGGAGAAAAACAACCCCTTACACGAACCCGGAAAAATAACGGTAAAAGGTATTGGAACCTTCGAAATAATTAGTCCGATTTAAGAAAGGCTTACGAACGTTTTTATTTTTAAATATTGGATATTGCTAGGCCATTGCGACATCTGTGGTCCAGACGCCGCAAGAGTCTCGCATATCTGCGAGTCCTTTGGGACGTCTGGACCACAAATATCGCAATGGCCTAGCAAGTGTTTTTAAAATTACTCATTTTTTGTAAAAATTTGTATTTAGGGGCTTTGAACGTATTTTTTACAAAAATGTATTTTGCTAGGCCATTGCGACATATGTGGTCCAGATGTCGCAAGAATCTCGCAAATGTGCGAGGTCATTGCGACATCCGGACCAAAAATGTCGCAATGGCCTAGCAAAATACATTTTTTCCTTTAATTAATTCTCTTCTCGAGTCTGTATTTTTTAATACAAAATTTAGCCCTTGCTACGCATGTGCTACATCTGGTGTCGGGATGTAGCAAGGGCCTCGCAAACGTTAGAAACCATAATGGTGTCGCAAGGCCATCACGTTCCTGCGAGAGCCTTGTGATGGCCATCTAATTTTAAGAAGGTCCGATTCCCTTTTCTTCTTCTTCTCTTCTTCGCAAATTCTTCTTCCTCTCTCTCCTTTCTCACTGGCGACAAAGTGCAGAGCCATCTACGCCAAAATCAGCCGCCCTTTCCGACGCCTCCTTCTCCTCCGCTTCTCCTCCACATCTCCACCTCCTCCGCCGGAGCAGTTCCGCCTCCTCCTCCTCTTTTCTCTCCTCATACTCCTCCTCCTTCTTCCAGCCACCGGTGACGCCTCCTTCTCCTCTTCCCACCGGCGCCGGCTAAGTGCTTCTCTTCTCAAGGTACATTAGATCTAGGATTAGATGTAGGATTTGAATCTTAGATCTAAGATTTGAATTTTAGATCTAGGATTGGATTTTTAGATCTAGGATTAGATTTTTAGATCTATAATTGGAATTTTAGATCTTGGATCTTAGAATTCAGATTTAGAAGTCAGAATTATTAAATGATTTTTGATATTTTTAAATGTTTTTTGATTTATAAATTAATTTTCGGATTTAAAAACGTTTATTTAAATTTATTATATAATTTTCGGATTTATTAAACGCTATTAAGAATTTTTAAAATGTTTTTTTATTTATAAATTAATCTTTGGATTTACAGACTTTTTTTTAATTTAGTACTCCAATTTTCTGATTTATTAAATGTTATTAAGAATTTTTAAAACGTTTTTTTTGATTTATAAATTAATTTTCGGATTTAAATTTTTTTTTAAAATTTATTATATAATTTTTGGATTTAGTAGTTGTTATTAAGAGTTAACAAATCTTTTTGTAAAAAAAAAAAAAAAAAAAAAAAAAAAAAAAAAAAAAAAAAAAAAAAAAAAAAAAAAAAAAAAAAAAAAAAAAAAAAAAAAAATTAATTACACTAATTTACTACTCTGTATTCGTAATTTCATTTTTATTTGTTTTAGATGTGTAGATCTCATAATCCCTACACTTGTTATCTATCTGATGTCGGTGAGCTCCCCCCAGCGACTCCTGGATCGGGTTCAAGATCTGCTCCCCCGACGCCTGGTGCTAGTTTTACCTCTCAGCCTTGGTATTCGCCAGTCGCTGATACTGCTCATGCAGCTCGCGGTGTGTCGTAGTGCCTGACACCAGATGCTATTACAGAGATGACTATCGAGGACATACTGTGAGATCCCGTCCACAAGTATCTCCCTAATCTTCATCCGAACTGTCCGCCGGGAACTTTGTGGTATTAACTTTTGATTTTAATTTTCATAATTTATACTTTTATTATTAGTGAATTTAAGTTTAATTAAATTATTTTATGTAGGTTCGATGACAACAGGATTTTGCCAACGACTGTTCGAGACATCTTTGAACGAGATTTCCAGGAGATGCATGCTAATTTTAGCCAAACACCCATCCACATCATTGATAGATGGTTCAAAACGTTTGCGGTAAGAAAATTTCATTCTTTTACTTTATTACACCGTTTATTACATCCAATTAACTATAATTTGTAAATCTTTTCTTTGTAGCAATGTTTTCAATGGGAGGTTTCCATTACCGGTCTAGTCCGCAAAGAGTTTGAGGCGGTCTTGCGTAGAGAGATGAACGATTAGGTGGGACGTGGGAAGATTAAGTGGAAGAAGAAAGGCAATGAGGCAATGCCGCAGTTGTTCAAGGATTAGGTCTGGGAAGGCTTAAAAGGGTATTGGGAGGATCTGAAGTCCCAGAAGAAAAGTGCAAGCTGTCGGGCAGCTTGGTTGTCTGACCCTGATGGGAGGGTCCGCACAAGCATTGCTCGGGCAGAACTTCATTCAAACCTTGACCCCGCAAACTGGTAAATATTTTTACTTAAAATTAAGAAATATTTTTAAATATATCATATAATATATTTTAATATTTCTCAGCAAGAGGAATCGGGGGATACCCACCCTGATATCCTTAGCACTCTGTACATCACCAAGCGGAACAAAGCCGGAGTTTTTGTTGACAAAAAATCCGAGAAGCTGTACAACGACGTCACTGCAAAGTTGCAGGAATTGACTCAAGAATGCGGTGATGAGAGCTATGTATCCCGGGGATTATCTACGGCGCATATAACCAGATCTATTCTGGGGTAAAATAATTTTAAAGTCTTTATTTATCTTTAATTTTAGCTAAATTATTCTAATTTTTGATTGTGTTTCTTTTATTAGATCGCTCCCCGTAAAAAAAGGGATATTATTTTGAATAGGTTCTCTCGGCTCGAGGATTGAGCAGTGTATCTCTCCTAAAGGATTTTCACAATCCTTAGCAGCAACCAGTGACCTGCAACAGATAGTCGATCGGTAGACCCAAGAGTTAGATCGGACTAACACCGAGCTTGCCAAAGCTAAGAAGAAAATCACAACCTACGATCGCTTGTGGTCTATACTGGTCAAGAAGGATCTAGAGCTAGTTGATGCGTTTGCGGAGATCAATGTTGAAGCCAAAGACACCGGATCCGGCTCGGGAAATTTTGACCGTTAAGATGATTTCTGATTTTTAAAAAACATTTTGTAAACTATTTTTAATTTGACAAAAAAAACAATTTTTTATTTTATTGTATAATTTACTATTTTTAAATTCTTTATTTATTTATTTAATATAGCGTCACAAGGGAGTCGCAAATAGATCCCTCGCATAAGAGTCGCAAATGCCAGCCTCACTACCTCCTCGCAAAGTTTTCGTCGGAGGGAAGTCGCATGATTTCCTCTAGCAAATGTTGCAAAATACTCTCATACTCGCATAAATTTCCTTTCTCAATCCTAGAACATTTCTTAGTTTAACAATGTGTTATAGTCTGGGAGGTGGAGTTATATGTACTTCATCTTCAAGTTCTCCTTGGAGAAAATCATTCTTGACATCCATCTACCATAAGTCCCAATCAAGATTAGTAGCCAATGGGATTACAATTCTTACCAAGTGAAGTTTGGCTACAAGAGCAAACGTGTCAAAGTAGTCCTCTCCAAGGGTTTGCGTGAATCCTTAATCTACAAGTCTTGCCTCGTGATGCTCAATTAGTCTTCTTATAGTACCATTTTGCCTCAAGAACTTCACTACTCTAGATGCATATATGTGGTTGGTTTGGAATCAAAGCACTTGTATCACTTCTGAGTTGTAAAATATCCAAGGAACATACAATTGTTGCATTTAACATCTAGCTTTGTCCTTTGTTCACATGGTACCAACACAAAGCACACATAGCCAACAACTCTTAGGTGATCAATAGATGGGTTTTTGTTGTTTAGTGCCTCATATGGTGGTAGATCTTTAAGCACTTTTGTTGGAAGTCTAGTAATGAGGTAACATGATGCCATAATTTCATCTCCCCAAAAACCTTCTTGGTACTTTATAATGAAACATCATCGATCTTGCAACTTTTATTAGGTGTCTATATATCCTTTCAACCACTCCATTTTGTTGTGGAGTGTATGGACTTGTTTGGTGTATAATTTCATGCTTACTTAGGCTCTCTTTGAATTTAGAACTTGTATATTATCCACCATCATCCATCCGATTGTAGTACCTTGTTTTTGGCATTAAATTCGCTAGTGACATAATTGTGAAGGTTTAAGAATGCATCATATACTTGAGCTTTTGATGGAAGCAATGTGATCCAAGTATAATTTGATTTCTCATCAATGAATGTCACTAAATATTTGAGATTATCTCTAGATAAGCAATGGGCAGTCCATACAACTAAATGCACTGCATCAAAGCAATTTTCATAAATAATACTTGATTAGGGAAAATATATTTTCCTAAGATACAAGCCTCACAACTTAGGTGATCAAACGAGACAATATGCATCATTCAACTGATTCCATGAGTATAAAGATGGGCTAATATAGCATGTGACAATGCATCATCTGATGCTACAAAACAAGAATGTAAAAGGCTCTTGAATCCTAATCAAATAACTGTAAGTTACATATCCCTCCATTCGTTATAGTTATATTTCCTACAGTTGTTTTTATCTTGTGTATGAGACTCGAGTTTACTTATCATGTGGTGAAAAACACTCGAGTCTACCACAAGTGGTTTACTCGATTTATAGGATAAAAAGGTTTTATTGGATTCCTTGAGAGAGGTTTGGATTTCATGAGAGCCTAAACTCTGATCGAGTGATCACCTCCTTGTGAGTTGTATCCACATATGTGGATTCACCTTGAGTGGACTTGCTCGGTTGAGTGGATGCTCCCTTTGTTACACAAGATAATTTGCCTTTGAATCTTTCTTAAATTCGATTGGTTTGAGGTGAGGATGGAGGATCAAACACTTGTTTTTGGGTGTGACATGTTTTCTTACAATGCTCACAAGCAAATTTCTTCTTTTCCTCCTTCTTGAAGGCAATCTTGTTAGCAGTTGGAAGCTCCCTCTCTCCTCGAATTAGCACAAGAGAACCTTTTTCTTTGTGTATTTGAGCACACACTTCCTCTAAGCTAGGAAGTTTGTTAACTCTCAAGATGTGCTTTATCAGATCATTTTTAGCTCGGATTCAGGTTGGAAAGGAAGCCAAATACATTATCTTACTCACACCTCTCATTTAGCACAACCAATCTAGTAAGCTTGGTATAAGCATAGTGAGGTCATCTCATATGGAGTTAAGTTTCCCAAAATAGGTGATGAAGTTTATATCTTTCTTGCTTCAGCTCGTTATGGAGCTTCTTCACCCCGAACACCCTTGTTAAGTTGTTGACATTACCATAGACCTTGTTGAGTGTTTCCCATAAATATTTGAGGAAAAGAGAGAGAAGAGTGTGACTCCAAAATGGAGTTCTCAAGAGACTTCGGAGGATATTAAGAAACCACCAGATGTTTTTGAAACTACTTTTCCTCCCCTCAAGTATTTCTTTAAGATTAGAGTTTTCGTCCTCTTCATCCTTATATTTCGTTTCCTTCGCCTTTCCTTTTCCTGCCTTGGTTGCCTTCAAAGCCTTGTCTCTTAAACATGCCTCCACGAACTTTAACCACAAAGAGCAATACCTTATCTTTCTTTTCCTTCACCTTACATTTTCCGGCCTTGGTTGCTTTCAGAGCCTTGTCTCGTACAACATGACTCCACGAACTTTGACCACAAAGAGAAATACACTTGGTGCTTGCTCATATGAGATAGTTTCTGCCCCTTATACCCACCATAACCAGCACCATCTTTTGGCCTTCACGGGAAGACAATTCAATATCCATTGGATAAAAGACTTAAAGTGAATAAATCAATTAAAACTAAAGAATATAGAATATAATCACAAAGAGAAGAGACCAGTCGGTTTAGAATGATGATCTTTCTCTGATACCATGTTAGAAATTGAAGCATGTGTTGAGAAAATGTTAAGAAGAAGAAGAGATTTTGTAAGAAAAAGAGTTAAGTGAAAAAATAATTTTCCATTAATTCCTCTACACAAACTAGCTTTGAGAATAAATATTCATATCCGTCGGACATCCGGATCTATATCCGAAAATTGATCCGAAAAACGGATATCCGTCCAAAACGGATACGGATAATAAATTTATGAATATGAAAACTGAATATATATACGTGATATCTGGATCTATATCTAAGCCCATTGATAATTTGTAATATAGGTCATTGAGTGTTCAAGCTCATATCCTTTTTTGCTCTGCTTTCATTTGTAGCATTGACAAAAAACCATTCTAACGCAAAAAAGTCAAATTTATCCAAACACTAAGCTTCAGTTTTTTCTAATCTATTCTTTCTTACAGTGAAATCTATCAGTCTGCTCTCTGGACTCAAGTAAGAGTTTCTTTATTTCTTTGTATTAACTATTATTGAGAATTTTAGTTATTAAAATTTTAAGAAAGTTTAAAAATTAGTTGAGTGGTTAAATTCGTGGACTAAGATCTTTTTTTCCAATACTTATTAATTGTTATACGATTTGTGATATATTATTACATTTGAGTTTGCAAAATATGTTTGAAATCCAACCAAAGTCTAACCGAGATTATCGTTATGTAATTTCAAGATTCTATGTTATGAAAATTGTACAAATTCTTGAGTTATAGACATTTATATGTATCTCTCTCTTTCTCTTTTTCTTCTTTTCTTCTTTGATTCTTTTGTGATAAGATATGCACCAATTGAATGACCTCTCATAAACTTTACGTATTCTTCCAAAGTTTTTCTTTGTAATATGTGTTGTTTAATCAATAAATTCTACGTATGTTTCTTCTTAACTAGATTTGTTATATGGATCAGTTCGTAGTTGCTGCCACCTTTCTTTTAAATGTTATATGGATTGCCTTATGAGTTGTGGTCGTTATCCGCTTAAATTTCAATACATATGTTCTTCTTTAACTATTATTAGATTTTTTTTGCTTATATATTAAAATAACAGTTGGAGATTTTTCTGGAAAAAGAAAAGTACGGATAGAGATCTATCTGTGGATGTGGATGTCCGTTTTGTTATAGATATCGTAAATTCGAATATCCATAATTTTAGATATAGATAGTAAAATAACAGATATCATTCAGATACGTATAGGTATACAGATCAATACTCTGAAAAAGGTGGATATTTATATCCGTTACAAGACTAACACAAACTACATAAAGAGAGTAGGTGTAATGATTTTAAAAGTGGGTCCTAAGTGTAATAATACACCTTACTCTTCGTGTCTTCGAATTTCAAACACAACAACTCTTTAACGAACACATGTATACTTGTTTTCTTCAATTTTATTTCACTTGTATCTCTTTGATTTTTTGTTTCACTAGTCATTCAACTTGTTTTTTATTTTCCGTTAGTTATATTTTCTTGTAGTAGCTATGTTACGGTTTCTCTTTGTTAATTCCTTTGTACTACGCAAATGATGTTGTGTTATACTGAAAAAGTATAAAGTCCTAACATCAAAACCCAAAAGAATGACTTTTAATTTGTTGGTAGGAAAATGGAAGTTAAACATATAGAGAGATATCGAACAAGTTCTAATTTTCGACAGAAATTGCCACGGTTTTAAACTCTTGGAACCAATTTTTGTATTAAAACTATTGGTATTGGGTGAAAGATGTTAGGGTTCCTTGTGTTTTTTAAAGAAAGTAATTTAAATTACTTTCTTTATTATTATTTTTAACATTCTGATTTATTCTTTCATCAAATTATTTCTACAAAAATGTATTGCGCGTAGTTTCTTTCTTTCTATTTTTCATATATGCTTATAATTATTACATGTACTTTTTTTTTTGTCAACCATTTGATCGATAATGTTCGATCTATAGCGTAAAATCTATATCTCCAATTTTAATCATTAGCAGAATCATCTTAACCACTAAACTTACTAGATTGAGAGTAACTTGGGTTACTACATGTACTTTTTTTTCGTTTTAACGTAACTTTTATTAATGAGACTCAACTATTACATTATTCGCAATAAAATTACAATAAGCTTTGCAATTTTATAAATATATAATAAAAAAGTTGTGCTCCATTTTCTTTATATTCATTTTGTTCGTTCATTGTTGGTGGCATTCTTACTAAGGAAACATTTTCATCCCATTATGCATTCGAAAGTCAAAGGTTGCGATCCATCTGTTACATAGCGAGACCTTCATTCGGATAAGAACTCTCATAAAGAAAGAGATATTTTTTCCCTTAGTTGTAGTAAACTTCCGTGCTTGTTTGAATAACTTTAATCGTTTTATGAGTCTCACGTTATTCTCCTCTCCATCAGTTTTGTATTGATTTTATGGTAGTTTTAGTCGTAGTTTCATCACCAAATTTGAAGGGTGATGGGTTAATCCTCTGGACGCCGACAGAGGATGGGTTCGCACGAAGTCAGCATCATCAATCCCCAAAATTATCTCCTCCATATGTATGTGTACGTAATCTGTTGTTGATGCATCAATCTTATGATTCTTCGTTGTTGATGAAGAGACACCATTAGGAGCAGTGGCTGTAACATCATATGTTGCAATCTTAGGACCATCCGTAATGTCATTGTGAACGGAAGAAGCGGTCGTCTCACCCGTACTATATGTAGCATCATCGGGATCATCATCATCTTTCTTACCGTTTTCATTGAGTGGTTTGATAAACAAACTGTGTCGATTGGTAGTCAATGTCTCAGCGCACAATTTGGTGCAAACAGTAATAGCGTCATCTTCAAGACCCAAGTCAATGTCTTAACATTGTTTTCTGATATTGTCAAACATGATTGTTAAAACCAAAACACTCTGAATCAAATGAAAGAAACAGAGAACTCTACATGGATTAAATAGGTCAACGTGAAGGACATTTAACCCTGACAATATAATTGCCGAGAATTGCTTTAACTGCCGGAAAATGAAACGAAGAAATACAATATTTTTTGTTGGGAACGTTTAATTTAGAGAGAAGGAAGAGCATGTTCTCTCTCTAACTATTTGATACGATCCCACAAAGGAATCAATCCCAATTTCGTCACTTGGAGGACATGAAGTAGGGATGCTCGACTTTGAGACGACAAACGAATTTAAAGACGCCACAAAAGGTTGCGGAAAGACCCTTTGATAAGTCGGAAAAGATCAATAATCGACAAACAAAAAATGATCTATGAATCTATGCTTAAAAGATGTTTTTGATAAAAAGATAGATTGTCTTTTCTAATGGAGGCCACGAAAATATAAAGGAGAGGAAGAAGAAGAAGCTTGGACATTCCCAAAACAACCTAGGAAATACAAAGAATAATAAATCTGTCTTGAAAATGCAATATGCATTAATCACTTCTTTGACTCCTCAAATGACCCTTGAAGTCTTAAGCCACGTTTTAGACCTCTTATGGGCTTAAAACTCATTAACCAAAAGAGTCGCTTGATAGTGTAGCCCAATTACCTCATTAAAAACCTTAAAGAGAAAACCCAATGGGATAAAACTCTCTTAAGGAAAAAAGAGTGTAATCGGACTACACACTGTTTGATTAATCTTCTTGAATACACATCTCAAACATCAAGGTATAAATGTGTTGCATGGGATCACTCTTCTTCTTGGCTCCATAGACATTTCTACGTTCCATTGATGCTGAAGTTGAATTCAAATTCCACCAGTCGAATCTTGGGGTCGAGAACGAATTGGAGCATGATCATATCACTATTATTTTTTACTCACAATCGCTTACTACATGTACATTAACCATGTATATATAATATTCATATTTCATAAGATTTACAATAATTCACTGTTAATACATATTTACGCGTAATTGACAAATAAGCAATGAATTATGATAACAAATTAATGATCAAAAGTTCTTCACAATCAAATACTATATATATACATAAAGTTTTTTTGTTTAAAATGTTGAACTATATACATAAATGTTAATATTAGTTTAATATTAAAAAATCAAATTTTATCTAATCGAACGAAATAAACCTAATCATACAATTACATATGGACTTGGTAATTAAATAGTATATACTCACATGATTACGAATTTGGTGATTTCCTATAAGGATCTAATCCTAAACGAAGCTCAAGATCTATAACATGTGCACTTTGTGATAAAGCCTTTTGAAGTCTTCTCCTTTTCTTCTCTTCTTCGTTATCTCCCAAACAGTTTTCGATTTGATTAGCTGCTTCTGTTGTTGGACCAAAGAAAGGTAATTCAATAAGCTCTTGTTCGAACCGACTTCTCGAAGTTGAAATAACATCTTCAATATCTTCTTCTTCTTTTACGTTTCCTTGTCGAAGTTTGGCTCTATCTTTCCTATGGATGTTCATGTGTCCTCCTAAAGCTTGTGCGTTTGAGAAACCTCTTTCACAAAAACCACATACGTATGGTCTTGCTTGTGATCCGGACCATGAATACGATCGACGATCCGACTGTTTTCTACTCATATGATGATCAAGAGAGAATCTATAAACAAGAAAGTTTTTTGGTTTGTGATGAGATTAAAAAGTGATAAAATTAGGTGATATTGATCATCAAAATGGTTTGACATACAATGATATAATTTCTGTTTATTAAATACAAAGTCAAAGCCGACCTTTTCTTAATTGCCGACAAAAGTGTATAAATAACTTGCGATAAATAACTTGTGTTTATTGTTTCTAGCGATGATTGTTTTTCCTTTTTATTATTTAGTTTCGGCGTTTACATTTTAACTTTTGTATGAAATACTAGTATAATTAGCCGACAATGTCATTGTATATATTGCGCTAATTTGGTCTTATCAAAAACACTAAATATTATGAATTATTAAAATGACACACATATATATGCAAAGGGCCTATATGAAAATGTTAAAGTATATAAATAAAAATGTATACAAATGAAAGATGTCTTAATTAACTATTAGGACAAAGATTTCAAAGCATAAATTTGTAAATGTTTCGGGTTCAAATTTCTTTAAGATATTAATTACCATTCCGGAATTAGACTGTGATTTACATGTTCAGTAATTTCAGACAAACTAATAAATTTGGGTTAGTCAGTAGTAAAAATCCGGATCACGACAATTATAACAATGTTCCTAAATAAATCACATCTATGTACAGGTATTAGTTAGTGAGCAGTCGACAACAATTATGTAGAGATTTGTTTAATGATTATCATTAGAATAAACTTATGAAAGTCATTATACAAGTAATAATTTAATGACTTTCTCATTAGACTTTGAGCCAGTTACAGATATACCTATACTAGCCGGCATCATAGATCTTGTATACGCTACATTTGTTTAATCGTTTTTTATGCTAATGTCAAATGTTAAACAAATCTTTATACATTTGATTATGTATATACTTGTAGTTTGTAAGTTTAGGGTTTTATATTATATCTTTTAGTAAAGACTTTAACTAAGCCATGATCGAGCATAAATCAATCTATAATGCGAGGATCAACATTACAATGTATGACAATACGACTGCATACTTATATGTCTATATACATATATTAATTATAGATCAACAATACATATGATAGTAATGTGTGTTAGAAATGTCATTATGTTATTAATATAATAACATATCTGGTCGACCAAAACCTACAATTCAATTTTTTTAAAATTAATGTTGTTGTTGCATTTTGTCGCCAATGGAATTCAAACTCGTATAGTTGATAGATGTTTGACATAAAGCAAAATATTAATAAGCATTAATAGTATATTAAAGGAAAAACATGTTTCTAAAACAAAACAAAAAAAAAAGTGATTAAACCGCAATCACGTAATTTATAATATAAAAAAAAGTTAGACATCAATTTGATGAGGTTCAAATATTCAAACAACAATAATAATAAAACAAAACATCTTGGGCAGCTAGTAAACAGATAAACACGTTTTTTTGTATTTTTTGCTAAAAAACATATAAACTCGTTGAAACTGGCCAGTTTGTAATGTATATAAATGATGGCGATAATTGCTTAATTCCTACTTAACTTGTTAACTTGAACATTAATTTTTAACTACTTTTCTAATGTATTTAGACGAAGTAGTCTATTATTTTCTTTTACAGTTTCATGTAGCAAAAAAAAGGATTATAGAACAATTCCGCATTATAGTCTCTTGGACTTATCTAACAACTAGTTGATGTATATAAACATTATAATATTGATAAGCTTAACCCTACCATTAGAATGTGTCAAATATGGCTTTTAAGAACAATTCTAATTCGATATTTTACTGAAACGTGAATAAAAAGTATCAAATACGATTGTTAGACGTTTTTATGACCATTACACAAATACAATACAAATTTTTCTGAAGTAACTGTTAATGGATTGGCCTCGGAAGATGAAGACCCACGAATAACATCATACAAATATTAAGATGGACCGAAAAGAGACAAACGGGGCACTGAACACGAAAGAAAAGGATCACGGACTAAATCAGCACATTGCAGAATAAGAAACTATCAAACTGTTGAGAAAGAATCAAAGAATAATATGTAAAACTCCATTAACGATCTTGAGAAAAAGTGTTTTACAGAGAAAAGTTTAATCTCTGTTAGTTACAAAATGATTTTCACCCAATTATATGAGAGAATCAGTCGGTTAATCTAAGACAATAACAAACTCCTATTCTATTTAAATTGAACCAAAAAGATAGAACCATTTTAACAATACCGATTTTATTTATCCAGTAGAAACACTACCAATCAAATCTGAGAATATTACCCCGTTCTATCAATGAAATGTTAATCCCGCCTAATCCAAAGATTATAAAAGAACTGATATACTCAGAAATCCCAGGGGAGAGGAAGATCCATAAATAGAGAAAATAAATGAACAAAAGAACATAAACATTCATATTAAAAAAACTATAGAAGAAAAGTAGTTAGTAATGTATTGAGAAATAATTCAGCTATCAACAAATAGACTATCAATTTTCTTGTATCTCTTTGTTGAATCCTTTAAACAGATTTTATAGTCACATTCAGAAAAATTAATAATCTTTATAAATTAATAAAAAAATATTATTTTACTAAGATTATTAATTTATATAGGGTTAATTATATATGTATTTACCCCCACTCATGTAACTTACCTTTACGTGAATAACAATAAATATCACTCTCTCCTCTCCCCCCCACGTGTCTCTCCCCCCTTTTCTTTAATTTTCATTCAAATATTATATAATAATATATATATATATATATACAAATTATTTTAAAAATATTACTTTTTTCCAGAACAAAATTATAAATAAAACCAATTCCAGAAGACAACTAGATACAAATTTTCATCTATAAATACATTAATTTTTCTCTCATCTCTTCGATCAAAATTTTTGTTCTTATTCCAACAAAATTTGCATTCTAAGAAAATTGGTTTAGTTTTGCATTGTAAGAAACTCTTTCTTTGGTTTTTAATTTTTTATTGGGTATAATTTTCTCTACCATCACCACATTTTTTGTTTTTGAATCTACTCCAGAAAAATTTAGGATGAATATCGTTTTACTTATTTTACTTTATATATCTTTGTAATCGTCTATGCATTTCATTTATATGTGTTTAAATCATATGTTATTTTATGTTATGTTTTGAAGATATTACGTAAAATATTTTAAGTTAAATAGTAAATTTTGTAATTACTATACAATAATTATGTCATATTTGGTTAAAATCGAGACCATTGCCTTTGATTTATGTGAAAGTAATTATATAAGATTGGTAATTTGCAGCAATGATGCACTTATAAAGATGACAGCTCCTTAATACCATCGATAAGTCGAAAACTTTAGGTTTGTGCAGATTAGAATAAAAGAATAGATGAAAATTGAAGAACAAGAGAGAAAATAAGAGAATGGTTCCTTTAGTAAAAAAGAGAATTAGAGAGAATTGAGAGAAACTGTCCCAAAGAGATAATTTTGTTATGCTCTTCCTCTATGTTTCAAATTAAAGCAGTTTTTGTCTTGAATCTCTAACAGATTCTTTGGACATTTGGGCCATCTTAGAGATTTCTTTCTTACTTCTTTCCTTGTGGATTAGTGATTTTCATGGGCTCTTCTTCCTCTTTCATTCTTGAACTCATCTCAGCCCTATTTTAGAAGAAGCGACCGAATGATTTAAATGATTGTACAACAAGTACGGCAACACTCCCCCGCAAGCTTGGATTACGATTCACCATAGAACAAGTTTGGAAACCGCAAAAAGAACTATTTTATTAAGAACCTTGATAAATAAAACTTCATGGGACAAAACTTTATCAATGGAAAAAGAGTATAGTCTTCATGGCTTCAATGGTGTAGCTATTGTCTCGATGAGGTTTGAGAGGTCTTTTATTCCTTTGATTCTTCTTGAGGCTTCGATCCTTTTTGAGTGTGCATCTAATGATGCTCTTCCATTTATCATCACCACAAAAGGATCCTTCCTTGAATGAGTCCATCGTTCTAAGTTCCATGCTTTCTTTCCATTGGCTTTTTTGTTATCCTTGCTTGCTATCCTAACTTATGATTCACACAATGAGCACAAGGATAGTAGTAAGAAGGATCTTGAGTTGGTTTCATACTTTTTCAGCCATGTAGACAAGAAATAGTCGGATGTTCCACTCTAGATACACCAACCCCTTTGCGTTCCATCCTCATCCTCATCACTTGCTATCCTAGCTTATGATTCACACAAAGAGCATAAGGTTAGTAGTAAGAAGGATCTTGAGTTGGTTTCATACCTTTTCAGCCATGGAGACAAGAAATAGTTGTATCTTCCACTCTAGATACACCAACCCCTTTGCTTTCCATCATCATCTCTTGTTTCGGCCTACAAGGGTCTCCTCTTTAACACTTGATCCCTTCTCTACTTTGTATTCTCCATCTTGGTGGAGTCACTTTGATCTTCATTCCAAATATGTCTGAAAGGTTTACATCCTTTCAGATCCTTCTTTTCTTCATGAGATGTATTTGATTGCCACAGCCATGACATCTTGTACTCGGCCATCCATGACCTTATAGCTGAACCTTCGGTCTTTACTTGAGCCATTTACATGGCTTGATTTATGCAAGCATGATGATGGACCTTTTCCCTTCACATTTGTGAAGGCGTTTCTCTTCACATTTGATATGTGAAGGCATTTTCTCATAACCAAACCAGAGCTTGTAGGCGGTTTACTCTTCTTGTAACTCACAACACGAAACCTCCAAAAGAAATTCAAAGTTTGTTTTATTAGTATGATATTGTGGAAATTTAAGAAAGCAAGAAGAAAGAGTTTATAAAGATAGAACAACACATAATTGGCGATTTATAATGTAAAGAGTTAAGAGTTTAGAAAGTAGCTCCTTCTTCTGTTTTGGCTATGGCACAATGTAGATGGTTAGGACAGCCTTGGCTTATAATTATTGTCAAGATTATATCCATTCCTCTTCCTTCTTAGTCCCATTTCATGATCCAAGAGTCACTTCCCATCTAATCCTTCGTTTGAAGTTTCATGGTTATGGTACCTTCAACAAAGGAAACAACCACATATAGAGACAAGCAAGTAAGAGTGGACTTTTGAGTTTGAAAACCTGAGTAATTGGTAGATGAAGAAAGGAGATAAAGAGTTTAGAAACAACCCCCTTTTTTATATGGACACTTGACTTCATTTTTCCTTACGGCTTAATTTATCCGAGCTTGATGTGGGAGAGCTTCTATTTTTAGGGACTGGCTTCATGAAGGTCTCACTCGCCTTAATCAACTTCCCAAACTCTCAAAAATACAACAATTTTTAAATTTGTGAAAAGTTGAGTGTTTTTTTTTCACAGCTATTGGCTTTTCCCTATCTTGGCCTCATGTCTGAGAGGTCTTGACCTACAAGACGTAGAGCCTCGACTTGTGGTACGAGTTGTCTCGATCTATGGGACGTGCAAAAACTCGACCCCTTGTTCAGACTTGTCTCGACTCAAGGTCCTAGAGAACCCTTCCCGCAGTATGGAGAGCCTCAACCTTTATGGCGAGTTAGACTTGACCCATGGTCTGAGAGGACCTCCGAGAGACCTCTTCCACGAGACACTGTCTCTCAACCTTATGTTGGAGAGGTCTTCTGACCCGCGACCATTGATCCATGACCTTCCGACCCGAGACCAGTGATCCACGACCTTCTGACCCGCGCCACGACCCGCGACCAGCAATCGACAACCTTCTGACTTGCAACCCAGTCATTCACGACCATCCAACCCGCGACTTGTGATTTCCGACCGTCCGACCCATGACCCACGGTTGACGACCTTCTTTTTCACTTTTTTGGCATATCCGTTGACTTTCTGTTGGTCCAAGAGAACCTTGCCTGCGGTACATGCTTCTCGACCCGATGGTCTTCGCGCGGTGCACAAGCCTCGATGGTTGACTTTCCTACCCCTTCTGTTGACTTTTCCAGAAAATCTCCATGCACCTTAATCTTTGAGATCCGTTGGTGAATTACCTCCTCACTTGCTTCTTAACCTCATTCACTTTGATCACCAATCATCCTCCTTTATACATGTCCTCCTTGAGAGTCCTCACATTTTGACTTTTCTAAACGTTCAAAACAAAGTTTCATGATTTTAAAGAACTTATTGTGAGGAATAGAGAACTTGAATTAGGATAACAATGTTAATCAAGGTAAAGAAAAAAATGAAACAAAACGATATATGAATTAAATGGACAAGGAAAGGATTAGGAGTTAGCCTTTTTTCTTTGTTGGGGACGAATTGAGAGGAGATTTTTCTCACAGAACACTAACTTATGTTTGTCTGTTTGATTTGGCTTAGGTCTCTTCCTCACGATTTGATCGTCTACCATAAGACCCCTTTGTTGTCACTATATCTCCGAGGGTCAACAAAGGTCTGTAATAACCCAGGTAGAATCCCTTCATGATTCTTCCCACACTAAGGTAACAAACGGTTAGTGGATAACACTTTCTCTTCATGATTCTTAACCATGAAGGCGACTTACTCTCATCTGAGAGATAGGATCAGCCTGATCATAGGTAAAATTTCCTTTCAATGACAGAGATAACCTTGACCCAAGCGTTATAGCTAGAGCGAAGTCATTTCTTGTTTTCCGATCATAAGAAATAAAAATTGACTAGGATTTATTACTTTGAGGCTTAGGATAAATCGTGATCTTTGAGACTTTGCTCTGATTTGTGGATTTCCCACGCCTATCACTCTCTTTACTCTTGTCATTACTGCTTTATAACAAATAAACGAGAGATTTAGAGTTTAGATGAGGCAATGGTTGAGATTTTCTTCTCTTCATTGTGTTTCAACACCAACACCACCATCTTTAGATTTTCTTCTCTTCTTTAGGCCCATTGGGGGTTCACCAAAAAAAAAAAAAAAAAATACAAAAAAAAAAAATTAAAAATTCACAGAACCAATCAGGATCCGCCACGTGGCGGACCCTGATTGGTTCCGGCTTTTTTAATTTTTTTTTTTTTTTTTTCTGCTAAGAACCCCTCCCTCTAAGAACCTTCAATGTGGATGCTCATGTTACTTCTTTGCTTGTGGATCAATACTCTACATGGGCCCTTTTTCCTCTTTTACTCATCTGGGCCATATTGTAGAAGAAGCGACCAGATGATTCAAATGATTGTATAGTCGACACGGCCTCCACTATGACAAAAATAACTTTAGAACAAAAAGGCTAATCCAATAATATTTTTGGTACACCATATTCACAAAGGTTTAAAAGAAGATTATATAATAATGGAAGATCCTGCAGATCTTTGGCAATCAGTCAAAGATAGGTTTGATAACAAAAAGATATGTGATCTTATAGAAAGCTAAAGTATAAGTGAATATAGTTCCACTGTTTTCGGAATTACTTGCAAGATAATGTTATGTGGAAAGAAGATAAGTGATAATGATATGATAAAAAAACTCTCCAAACATTTCATCATGGAAATGTAGTCATACAAAAGGAATATCAAACTACTTGATACAAGAAATATCATAAGTAATATAAGTTTTTCTTCTAGTATAACAAAATAATGAACTTTTAACGCTAAACCATCACTCACGTTCTACTGGATTATTATCATTCTCAGAAATGAATATTACATCATCAAATTATAATAATTACGGGAGTAGGCATGGTCGAGGTAGTAACCATGATCGTGGACATGGACAATGAAGAAAGTCTTAACATAATATTTTCATCAATTAAAGAAATAATAAAAGGTCAAAAGGAAAGGAAGTTGCAAAAAAAGAGGAAAATTGATATAACTGTGGCGTGAAATGACATTTTTTGCGTACTTATCGTACGTTAATGCATTTTTTCGATCTACACCGGGAATCACAAAAGAATAAAAAAAAAAAACCAACTTCACTTATGGCAATGTCGGACCTTCTTTTGATAATGAAGTTGGACCTTCTTTTTACCATTAAGTCGAGCCTTCTTTTGATGGTATAAATACGGATACATATCTCGATATAGTTGATTTTGTTTTTGATTATATAGATATCAACGAAAGCAAAAAAAAACTAAAATCTCATGAAGAGGAAAGTATGACATGATGTATAAATAGTTAGAGTTGCATATGAAAAAAAAAATTCTAGTGTTTTTTATTTTTATTTTATTTTTGGAATATAGTCTATGTATAACGCAATATTTTACAAATATTTCCAAATCATAAAATGTTAAAATTTTAAAAATTGACGAAGATATGTGTCTGGCAAATAGTGTCATAACACACACAATACTTACAAATTAAAATTATTTCTTGTCCCTTAAAATTGAACAATTCTGCCGGAAGCGTGAGAACTATATCTGGTGATGCAAAAATTATAATAGGCTCCAAAGAGAATGTTTTTCAATTCGAAAGGGAATAAAATTTGTGATAGACAATGCATTATATTCTCCTAAATCCTGTAGAAAATTGTTGAGTTTCAAAGATATCCTTAGAAATGGATATCACATAACCATGAAAAATATGGTGTTGAATATATTTGAATTACATCACGCAATTTGGAAAAAAATATATAATTGACTAATTCATATGTTATAGTAAACCCGATTTTATTCATGCACATTCAAAATCTGACATGAGCGTTTATGGTATCATGGTTCAGCCACAAAGCAAAATATTGTGGAAAGTAAAATGACTATTCACTGAAAACCAAAAGAGTTTTCAAGCGAAGGATTTTCATGTAATGCTTGTTCTCTTTGAAAACTATTAACTCGGCCATCACCAGGTAGAGTTGGGAACGAAGCTATAGTACTCTAAGAAAGAATACATGGTGACATATGTGGGCCTATCCACCCATAAAGCAGGTCATTTAGATATTGCATGTTATTAATTGACGCATCTAGTAGATGGTCACATATGTGTCTATTGAGCATGCAAAATATGGCTTTCACAAAATTCATTGCCCAAATAATCAGGTTGAGGGCATAATTTCATGATTATACAATAAATAAAGTATGACTTGATAACGCTGGCAAAATCACTTCACAAGTCTTCAATGACTATTGGATGTCATTAGGAATAGATGTTTAACATACAACACAAAAAATAGTATGGATGAGTCTTTGATCAAACAGTTACAAATTATTGCTAGATTGTTAATAATAAGGATAAGACTCCCACTTTCAATATGGTGTCATGCAATTTTGCATGTTGCGACACTAATTCAAACAAGACCGAGTGCTTCTCAAAAAAATACTCCCCATTATAAATAACATATGGCCATAAGGCAGATTTATCTCATCTCTATGTTTTTGGATGTGCGATTTTATATCCTTATAGTACCACCGCAAAGAAAAAATGGGACCATAAAAGAGATTGAGAATATATATTGGGCATACATCACAAGCTATAATTCGGTATCTCGAACCAAAAATTGGTGATATATTTAAGGCATAATTTGGTAATGAGGTAACAAGGTATAAATCCCGACTTGTTTCCCAAAGTTTTTCTCAAAGATCAGGAATTGATTATGAAGAAACATATTTTATGGTAATGGATGCAATTACCTTCATATTTTTGATGAGTCTAACGGCATCTTAAAATCTAGAAATACATTTAATGGATGTTATGACAACATATTTATATGGATCACTTGACAATGAATATATATAAAATCTCAGAAGGATTAAAATACATGAACCATTGAGCTAAAAATCTAAAGAAATATGTTCAATCAAAATACAACAATAACTTTATGGATTAAAACAATCTTTACGCATATAGTATAATCG
>JAKUCM010005893.1:0-16956 GCA_023374145.1 Lepidium sativum
ATTACGAAATTTCTTAAAAGTTAGAATTTTCATAAATTTTATTAATGAACTAAATCATTTTTAATTTAAATTATTACTAAACTCGGGTGTCAAAATACATGAAAATAATTATTTTATAATTTTATTTTATTATTCTAAATTTAGTGTGAAATGTATTATTTTCTGTTTTATACTAAATGATATTTTAGAGAGATTTATGTTTTTAATTTTTAATATAAAATAAATTATATTTTTTTTTATTTTGACTATTTAAATTATATAGATTTATTTTTAATTGGTTAAATGATTATTGAATATATTAAAATAATATTTTAAATTTTAAATTTTTTAATAGTTAAATAATTTCTTAATTTACTTATAAAAACCAGAAATAGAAAGAAAGGAAGTATAAAACTAAAAATAATTTATTTTATGGAGCTCAAGTTATCTTTGGATACATAAAACTATGACATATTATAGTTAGTTTTTAAAGTTTTTGTTTTTTTTTTTTAACGATAAATTATATTAGGGCATAATTGGTTGACCCAATAGTCAAATTCCTATATAATGTTGGCAAGAGAACTTGATCCCGGATTATGCAAATGGACTGGACTTACCATCTACTACTAAGATAGATGCAATTTGCGCAATCATCGATCCACATAATTTTTTTTTGGGATAACAAAGGTTTTTGTGTTTGGATTTCTGTTTCTTTTAGCTTTGTACCTGGAAAAAAAGTATTTTATATTTTTAATCGTCGAACCATGCAAATAGTTCTTAGCCTAATGACAGACGGTAAGTCCACATAAGACAGTTCATTTGTATAACCAGGAATCGAGTCCTCCCACCTACAGTATATAGGAATTTGGCTATTGTACCGATCAGTTGTAGTCCAATATAATTTGCTCTTGACAAAAAAAATCGTCAAACCGTTTGTTTTTTTTTTTGTCAACGGCAAATTATATTGGGTCACAACTGGTCGGCCCCAATAGCCAAATTCCTACATAATGTAAGCAGGGGACTCGATTCCTGATTGTGCAAATGAGCTGCCTGATATGGACTTACCGTCTATCACTAAACTAAAAGCCATTTGCTCGAACCGTTTGTTCAATATTATAAAATTAGACGACAAAGAAAATTTAAAACAAAAAAGTTGATATTTTTGGATAAAATGAAATAAAATTGAAAAAGTAAGAAGTAGGCTTTTGTATATTATTCCAAGTTATTCTCTCCAATTTTCATTTTCTGTTTTATTTGTTCACCTCTAAGAAAAAAAGGAAACCCTAGATTTTTATCACAAAGCGGAAGCCATGGCAGGAATTGGTCCAATAAGTCAGGATTGGGAACCTGTTGTTATTCGTAAGAAAGCTCCTAACTCCGCCGCTAAGCGCGACGAGAAAACTGTCAACGCCGCTCGTCGAGCCGGCGCCGATATTGAAACCGTCAGAAAATGTTTGTTCTTCTTCTTCTGATTTCAATCTGATTCAACCGTCTTAGCTCCGTTTGATGTTATTTGGATTCCTTAGGACTCCTCTAGAATATTTTGATTTCGCTATTGGAGCTCGGTATGGGTTTTACCTCTGTTTTTGTGGTGCGATTTGGTTTATAGATTCGTTTTCAATTGGAAATTCCAATGTCATTTTGTTTCCGATTCAGTTGTTAGTTCGATGACTTTTGCTTGTTTGATACTTTATTCTTGAACTATATAACTTTCAGTGTGCTATTTCGAGTTTCTTATGGATTCTGTCTGACGTGATTTATACTGCGACCTTGTTTTTCTTTGTTAGTCAATGGTGGCACCAACAAGGCGGCATCAAGCGGCACATCTTTGAACACAAAAAGGCTTGATGATGACACTGAGAGCCTTGCTCGTAAGTCTATATCTCTAATCATTTTGCTTACTTATGGTGACTTGATCTGCCTTGTGGCTAGATTATGGTAGTGTCTCATGCTCTGTATTTTGGTCTAATTCAATGCTATTTCGTATCCGGGTTAATTGGTTTTTCGATTCCATCAATGGAAACCGGCTCATTGTTTGATACAAAGTTTCACAGAGAACACAATGATAAAGATTCATTATGCTTGGTTGATGATGAATCTGATGGTTTTATCAAGAAAGGCTTTTTCTTTTTTTATTCATTGATGTGTTTTAGTTGTTAAAGTTCCATGTAATGATATTTGCAATTGTGAATACAGATGAACGTGTGCCTACTGAGCTAAAGAAAGCCATTATGCAAGCACGAACAGACAAGAAGCTAACCCAGTCCCAACTTGCTCAAGTATTTAACCACTACCTCTATCTATATCTCCTATTTCACCTGTTAGATATAACCTCTGTACATAACAAAAACAAACTTTCTTTGTTTATCTTTGTAGATTATTAATGAGAAGCCACAAGTGATTCAAGAGTATGAGTCTGGCAAAGCAATCCCGAACCAACAAATCCTTTCTAAGCTTGAGAGAGCACTTGGAGCTAAACTCCGAGGAAAGAAGTGATCGGGTCCTAAAGACGTCGTAGCAAGTAACAACAATGAGTGCTTTGATCTAATGCATAAACATTTCTGATGTAAGAAAGCAAAACCCTTTTGAATGTGTTTGTTTGGTTGATGAATCACTCATGGCATAAACTTTGTGTATCAATATAAATAACTCTGGTCTTTTTTCATCACACAATAAAAAGCTGCTTATTGTTGATTGAACACGATCTTAAAAACAAAAACAGAAAATTCAATATTAGAATTCAGGTACAGGTTCTTCTTCAACGGGCTCAAGGACCCATTCACCATCTTCGTTCTTAATCATTCCTTTGTTCTTCTCCACCCACCATGATCCTGGTACTAAACACTCATCTTTTAAGAACTCACATGACTTGTTCACCAACGCAATACTTCTCTTAACCATCAATTTAAACTCTCCTTTCTTCCCATTCCATCCTGCTACAACATGGAGCATTGCCTGCATATACATGAACAAGAACAAAATGTTTGTTTCTACTCTATCATTGTTGTTGAAATTGTAAGATTTTTGTCACATTTTCTCACCTGAAGATTGTGCCAATCTCCTGGATTCCTTGAATCTTTTAGGTACGGTGACTTCCTTGTATCGATAACAAAGTTGATTCCCATATCTACATACCCTAAAATTCCTCCTGGATATCGAGTTAAGAGATCAATCGTGTTCCTTACATGAAGGATCCTTAAGTTCTTATGACGCATTGCTTCGTCTCTGAACTCCTTGTTGCCTACCTGTGGACAACCAAACACAATAGCAGTGATGGGAACATCATCCTTGGAACCATTCTCAGCTATATCATAGGCGGCGATAACAGCCTCTGAAGCTCCCAAGCTATGTCCTGTCAAGACAATGCTGGGTTTCTCGTCCTTATACTTCAGTAAAAGCTCCTTGATCTTAGTTAACAACTGTAACCGAAGACTCAGCCTGGTGAACTTGGATTCAGGGTGATCAGAAGTATAGATTGTGAGCCACCCAAGCATCACCTTACACCCTTCTTCGTCTTCACTGTCATCATCAAAAGTCGTACCTTCAACTACAGAATTGTCCTGCTCTGGTCCGTGCAACAACGGCTCAGCTGAAGTTTGCCTAGCCCCTAAGACATTGATCCACTCATAGTTCCTACTAGTTCCTCTCAACGCTATATAAATCTCACGGCGTCCTAAAGCCTTTGTACGTTCATCAGACGTGACAGCAATGTAACCGAACCAGTTAGACTCACGATCCCAAGAATCTCGTGATTGTGAGTGGAGAAGCAAACCTTCAGGGAGAGAAACACGAGCTGTGGCGTAGAGGAAGCTTGCAACTTCATAATCAGAAGCGGATTCGAGCATGACCTTATCGAAGAAAGAAGCTTTGCCGTAGCGGCTAGCTCCACAGTACTTGGAGTTTTGGTCGTTGACGAAACTATCGTAAGTGGCTTGACAAAAGTCGCCACAACGTAAGATAAGTTGACGAAGTGATAAGTCTAGTGGGTCTAAGAGCTTGTCCCAATCATTTGAGCCTAGAAGCTCTTCCCATGATGTAGTAGCAGCCATTAGAGAGAAATGTTGTGTGAACTGTGAAGAGATAGCAAGTAATTATTGGCTCTTGATAATATAACAAAAATGCTTCTTTTTAATAAGTGGTTGTGATGATGATAGTGTATGACCCACTTGGCTCCATAAACGATACAAGTATAGTATTGGGGCATTATGGACCTCTTGTATAGTATCACAATTCACAAACATCCATATCATTTTCTGTAAGTTACTTAACCAATTAAATAATAACATATCTTTCTAAATTATTTTTCTTTAGAAACATTATCTCTCATACATTTTTGTTACTTTTTTAACTTTTTTATTAAAATAATACTTAGAGACTTTCTCTCCTGTTACTATTGAAGATGCTCTTAGTATTCGATCAACAATAGCGACTGTCAAACCATATAAAACCATACAAAAGCTGAGAAAAAGATCATGTTACCTTAACTCGTGCGTTTATGAGTCTTATGATCAAACTGTATTTAGATTGTCCTCGCATTACCCGATGAACAGAATTCATGAACTAGTTTTTTTTTATTTCTACACTCTCGTTTCTAAGAAGCAAAAATTATGAATAAATTTGGGTAGAGTTTTGCTTCTGTTGCCAAAAAGTTGTCTTTTTCCTTATAAGAAAAAAATCTTGTTTTTTGAGAAAAGCTGAAGCAAGAAGATTTGGTCTAGTCTTCAATGTGGAGCCAAAATTTAGGGGTAGTTGGAAGACTAAGTTTTAGCCTTATTTATTGAAAGATTTAATCAAATATTTTTAATGGGCTTAACAAAAGAATTTGCCTAAAAAGAATAATGTGATTTTGAATAAGCATACATGTGTTTTTCTGTATATACCCAAGATAAAATGTTTTCTTTAATAATATAAGATCTTCACTTAATACGTTAATTAGGTTTTATAATACCAACCCGAAACCGTCCCATTTCTTATTCACATAACCAATGTTTTTTAGACTTAGCCTTTGGGCTCTTAAGTTAAATAATATGGTCCAACATTTTCAACCATGCAAAAACGAGAGTAGTAGTCAAACCCAATCAATAGGGAAAAGAAATATCAAACCAAATCAATATAGACATTTATATGTCTTCTAATCAAACTCGACAACGGGCTTGTCTTCTTCGTCGGGAGTTGCTACGACCCAATCACCATCTTTAGTCTTGAGCATGCCTTTGTTTTTCTCGACCCACCAACACTCGGGAACCAAACATTCTTCTTTCAATAGTGCACAAGATTTATTCACTAATGCTATGTTGCGGTCCACTTTCATTTTGAATTCTCCCTTTTGTCTGTTTCATCCGGAACTACATGTAACATAGCCTACATCAATTCAACCCATAAACTTTAATCATTAGTTATAAAAAATGTTAAAAATCTAACTATGACAGGAACGGTCATGGACCATATAACAAATGATTTCTTCATGGTTACTGTGGTTGCTAGAAAAACTATAATTTGGTCGTGGCTATTTGGTATTTCTTTCGTACATTATTTCGTATATGCTACTTAGCCGCCACAAAAAAAATTATTTTTTGTGGTTAGAACTATAGAAAATATTTTTACTTGTATTTCTATTCAGATTTTCATATATGGATTTTTGATGGAATCCAATTTCTAGAATCTGTCAAGACACTTTGTTTCAAACAGATTACAGATTCAGAGGAAAAATCCGTGTTACTTCATGTTTACATTATGAATCATAATAAAGTTATATTGAAATAAAGCAAACTTTAATGACTTTCACCTCTTCTTCTCGTATCGATTTTGAGTTTGGTCCCAATGTTGACATACCCCATTATCTTAGCTGGATATCGAGTGATGGGATCAAATACCATGTTTCACATGTGATATCTTAACATTATTGTGTCCATTGATTCTATGTGAGAATTCTCTGTTGCCAACTCTCGGAGAACCAAACACAATAGCCGTCACAGGTGTTGCGCTGCTATAGCCGCTTGTAACGTTTTCTGCAATGTCAAACGCTGCAAGAGTCGCGATTGTTGCACCTAGACTGTGTCCTGTTATCACTATGCTTGGGTTCTCCTCCTTGTATTGCTCTAGCAATTCTTTATCTATTTGTACCAAGTTCACAATTATACAAATCAAACAAATGAGCATATCTAAAACATTTTAATGTAAGCTGAACAAAAATTCAAATGTCCAGGACTATTTAAATCTATGTAGAGTATTTTAATTTTAAAATAACAAAAAAGTTTGTAAAGATTTGAGTATTTACATTTTAAAAGAAAATTCACAATTAAATCTAATCAAATCTATTAAAAATATTTTTTGTTTGTTAAAAAGTAACTATTAAATCGAAAATGACCTATTTATAATCATATCTTTTCTTTTTTGTACTAGAATTAGATATGATTCAGATTCACAATCAAATGTCTAAATAATTAGAAACAAACTAAACAGAAGACATGTTTTTTAACCTACATACTTAAATTAACTAGTGACAAAAGAATATTTAATTAAAATTTATAAATAATAGAACTAATAAATGGTAGTTTATATAGGATTTACAAATACGGAAACCAATAATGCATGAAAATCAAATACTTGAGAAACACATTACTTTAATTCCAAATCCACTAAAATACCATTTGTCTTAATGGGCTCAAGAGGTAAAGACACCCATTATTAATTAAGAGATAGCTTGAAGCCCAAAAGGAGGTGAAGGCCCAGCAAAGTGGCACCGATCATACGAACAATATCAAGCTAAGCTGCAATGCTCGTCGTCGGTGAGATTTCCCGGCGAAGCGAACTCGGTGTTTCTCCGGTGGTTTGGGTGAATCTAACAACATAACTCATGTTGTATTTTTTCTAGCTTGCGATTTCAGTCTAGCTTGACCAATTGTTTCCATATATCGTACTGGAATCAGCGATCAACGTAGCTGAGAGCTATGGCTCTAATCGATATCGCTATATCTTGTCTCAATTCGATCCGCGAAGTAATTTCGAGATTATCTTCTTCTTTTTATACTTATGTTTTTATCAATTTTGATCTGCTGCACCAAAGTCTTGACATTTCAGAATCATTCGGATTTCTTTTAATATAACATTTCGCTCTCTCTATGTCTTTGGTTTCTCTTTTTGATTCTTGTGATATGATTGTTGATGAAAGTAAACGGATTAACAAAATTTCAAATATTTTCGCAGATAGAAGAGGAGGTAAAAGATGCCATTGTGTATATTGATGCTGGGTGCACAGAAAGTTTTCAACTTGCAGGAGCCTTCCCTTTGTTCTTGGAGCTAGGTGCTCGGGCAGTATGCAGTCTTGAACATATGACTTCCCTAGATGCGGTAAGCTCGTTTTTCTTTAATTTTGGTTGCAAATAGCTGGTCTAGGAAGTTAAGATCAATGTTTAGAGTTGATTATTGAGGATCTAGACAGAGGATTGGAAGATTGAATTCATAGCATTGTATGTGATCTTGGCAATCAAGTTTGAAAAGATGTAGGCAGGACTTCAACTGTCTTTCTGAAGATAGTCCTTTGTTTCTGTTTACTTCCCTCGATTCAATATATTTGGTTTACAACGAATTTCTTACCTAGAAAGTGAGATATCTTCTAGGTGGCTGATTGGAATTCAAAGTTTGACTGTGCAAAGAGTATTGTAATTATGACATCTCGGCTTCTCAATGATGCTCATCGATATATGCTACGGTGTTTAAGCACTCATGAAGGTGTCCAGCGCTGCACAGTATTCACGTCTATTTCAGAGGTACTCATCAAAAAAGCTATCCATGGTCTGTGGTTCCTTGAGTCACTGAATATTCCTCATTTGGTTTGAATTGTTTAATGTACAGGGATCTCACTCGTCTAGCCCTGATTCACCTCTAGGTCCAGACGCGTATCGGGAGTATGAAACCTTACTTGTTCAGGATTACAATGAACATACCAAGAAAAGTGACAAAATATCTAAAGACAGAGGAGTTTCTAAGTTCTCTTCTGCACTTGAATCCCTTACTATGGAGCCTATTATAAGTGAAAATGCAGATAATTCTTCAGGTGGTGCAGAAAGTTTGGTTGTCTCTGTTCACCACTTCCCCTTGATTATATGTCCTTTCACTCCTCGAGCATTCGTCTTACCTTCCCAAGGATCAGTCGCAGAAGCACCCTTGTCGCGTCAACATGAGGATTCTCTTAGTTTTGGGTTGCCTCCCATAAGTACCGGATCTATGTCTGATACTGATGATGTTCCACCTGGTGTAACTCTTACCGCACATTTTCTTTACCAGCTGGCTCTTAAGGTAGATTAACAACGCATAAATAGTTCTGAACTTATTCATGATATACGTAAAGTATGTGACCTACAACCCTACAGGATATATTTCTCGTTCGTTTGTCAAATATTTAATTTCTTTTGTTCCTTTTCTGAAGTTTTTGACTATGTCATTGCTTTTTAAATAATTGTAGATGGAGTTGAAGTTGGAAATATTTTCACTTGGCGATCTATCAAAGAATGTTGGGAAGATTCTGACAGACATGTCAAGTCTTTATGATGTAGGGCGTCGTAAGCGGACTGCTGGCTTGTTACTTGTTGACCGTACACTTGATCTTATCACTCCCTGCTGTCACGGGGATTCACTTTTTGATCGTATCTTTTCAACTTTGCCTCGGGCAGAAAGGTTTTCTTCACAAGCACAGCATAAACAAGGGGTTCCAAGCATCAGTCGTCCTTCGCTTGATGCTCAAGTTCAGCTTGGAGAATTGCTTGATGAAGAGTCAAGCAAGATTCGGGATTCTGGTCTTCCTGAAGGAGTTGAAGCTTTTTTACGTGGCTGGGATTCATACACTACTGATCCACAAACTGTAGATTTTCTTAATGAATGTGACAAGAAATCTACCACCAAATGGACTGAACTACTAAATGGATCTCTTGTCGCCACTGAATGTTATAGAGGAACCCCTTACTTAGAGGCCATGATTGATAGGAGAACAAAAGATGGAAGTGTGCTGGTAAAGAAATGGCTTCAAGAGGCTCTGCGTCGAGAAAATATATCTGTTAATGTGAGAGCTCGTCCTGGTTATGCTACAAAACCAGAGCTCCTGGCTATGATCAGAGCATTATCCCAAAGGCAGTCGTCTTTATTGAAAAACAAAGGAATTATTCAGTTAGCGGCAGCTGCAGCCGCTGCTCTTGATGAATCTAAAAGTGCAAAATGGGAAACTTTTAGCAGTGCGGAGATGATGTTAAACGTAAGTGCTGGTGATACAAGTCAGGGTTTAGCTGCTCAAATCAGTGACCTGATCAACAAAAGCGCTGTGGCAGAACTTCAAGCAAAGAAGAATGAGAAACCAGATTCCTCATCACGAGGGCTGCTATCTTTTCGTGACGCCCTGCTCCTTACAATTGTTGGTTACATTCTTGCTGGCGAGAATTTTCCTACATCTGGCTCAGGTGGGCCTTTCTCTTGGCAAGAAGAGCATTTTCTCAAAGAAGCCATTGTCGACGCTGTACTTGAGAATCCATCAGCAGGAAATCTCAAGTTTCTTAATGGGCTGACAGAAGAGCTAGAGGGCAGATTGAATCGCCTCAAGTCTGAGGAAACCAAAAAAACCCCATCTGATGATCAATTGGACATTGATGCTCTTGATGATGATCCATGGGGAAAATGGGGTGATGAGGAAGAAGAAGAAGAAGAAGACAATAGTAAAGCAGATGAGTCCTATGACGACATGCAGCTGAAACTTGATTTGCGTGATAGAGTAGACAGTTTATTTAGGTTTCTCCACAAGTTATCTAGTCTGAGAACAAGGAATCTACCATTACGAGAAGGCTCGTTGTCTTCAGAGAGCAGCTATCCCGGCGATCCTTCAGGAAACAAAGGCCTACTCTACAGGCTAATAACAAAAGTGTTGAGCAAACAAGAGATCCCTGGTTTAGAATACCATTCATCTACTGTCGGAAGGTTCATTAAAAGCGGCTTTGGAAGGTTTGGTCTTGGTCAGGTTAGTTATTGCTCCCTCTCCCCCTCGCATCATTACTTCACGAGATTGACATTGACGTTTTGGCAAAATGATTGCAGGCAAAACCAAGCCTGGCAGACCAGAATGTCATTCTTGTCTTTGTCATCGGAGGGATCAATGGTCGAGAGGTTAGTTTCTTCATCACAAAAACTGCATTCACAGGTTTTGAGTCTTTCTTTGTAATGACCGTCTTTGTCTATATTTCCTTCATTGTCAAGGTTTTGGAAGCTCAAGAGGCTGTGTCAGAGAGCGGAAGACCAGACATTGAGCTGATTACTGGAGGAACGACACTTCTAACTCCTGACGACATGTTCGAGTTATTATTGGGACAGTTCAGCCATTTTTGATCTCTTCCAAAAGAACCTCACTCTCATTGTCTTTGTTGTTAGCTTGTAAAGCTCATGTATTAGAAACCCATGAAAATGATCGAATGGTTAATTTACAAAACTATAATTCCATTTTCGAGAGAAAACAAGAGAATTGGGTATTAATTGTGAATAAGCGTTTTTAGTTTTCTCTGTTTAATTCTTAAATTATTTTATATCTTTGGTCCCTAAAGTTTTGTAGTATTTAGATAAAATGCTTATAAGTTGGGAAATCAGAAATCCTCTTAAACCCCCAAATTCACACATAACACGAAAAACCTCGAGTGAAGAAGTGAAACAATGGCAGCTATGAAGCTTCTACTTTCTCAAGCTCGCCGCCAAGGTCTTACCAAACCCTTCTCGTCTCCATTTCAACAAATTCCTAGACTCTTCTCTTCCTCTTCACCATCGGATTCGAATCCGAATCCCGCTTCGAATGAATCTCGCAAAAGCCCTGTTACAATCGAGCCAGTGTCGTACGCAGCAAAACCCAAGGATCAGAAATCTGAATCCATCAATGGTGAATCAGCGGAGAATCTTCACCCTCCGGAATCGACAAACCAGGAAGCTCGTTCGAGTTGGACGCGAGAAGAAATCCGATATGTGAAAGACTCTGCTTCAATCAATCCGGTTTCTTACGCTCAACGTGTGGCTCCGCTTCCGGAAGATCGCGTCGCCGGTGAGGACGAAGGAGAAAGAACTCCGGAGGAAATGGAGAGGGAGAAGAAGAGAATTGAATTACAGAATCGAGCTAGAAGAAGGTTTTTAAAAGCTAATGCTGTGGAAGAGGATACGTCTTCACTTGCTTTGCCAACTTTGCTTAAACCAGAGTTGAAGCACGGAAAGAAACCTATTTTCGATCTCATGGAGGCCATTAGAGAGATAAAGGTTAGGATTTCCAACTGAACTTCCACTGTAATAAAATGGAAGCTAAACTACTAATGTCAAAGGATCGCACTTTTGCCTGTTAGGTAGTTAGCGTACTTCAAAATAGTGTTGGAAAGGAAACTACAATGACTGAGATTCCTTGACTCTATAATGTGAATATATAAACGTCTCAAAGGAGGCTTCGAAGCTTTGTGTAGATTAGTTTAGAGGGGACTGAACGCTCACTTGTTTCATATGTAGGGAACTTCAAGCGAGATATTAGATCATGTAACTTTTGTTGGTACTGTGAGAGTTGTGGATTATTTTCTTGTAATAGTTGTTGTTTTATTGATTTCCAAGTAGGGTGTGGGAGAACAGAGTGATCAGAGATGCGTCAACATGAATATGCACTCATCAAAATTGTGCATCCCTTTAATGTGTATATTTTTCGTTCTGATTCTGTTTTCATCAATGGTTCAGGCCAATGCCAAGGCAAAATTCGATGAAACTCTTGAGGCTCATGTGAGGTTGGGCATTGAAAAAGGCAGATCCGAGCTGGTATATGATGCCTTTCTTTTCTCTGAAAATACATTCTGAAAATAATTGTTTCCCCTGGGTTTTCCCCTTGACTAACTAGTCTCACTGTTTAAACTGCAGATAGTTCGTGGTACTTTGGCTCTACCACACTCTGTTAAAAAGGTAAAACATGCCTTTCTAATCCACGATGGAATTTCTATATATGAGCCACATATTGAATAAAAGAACTGATCTTTCTTGTCCAGGATGTGAAAGTAGCTTTCTTTGCTGAGGGAGCTGATGCAGAGGATGCAAAAGCTGCTGGAGCTGATGTTGTTGGTGGTGCTGAGCTTATTGAAGAAATCTTGAGTAATGAATCAATGCATTTTAATCCTCCCTGCGATGAATCACTTCTGACATATAATTGAACAGGCTTGCATTTGGCTCTGACATAACTCATTTTCTCGATCTTTCTTTTGTTAAATTGTGTTCCTATGGTAAACTATTTATCTATACTTAACTCTATCTGCAGAAAGCGGCAAGATCGACTTTGATAGATGTCTTGCAACTCCAAAAATGATGCCCCGTGTTTACAAGGTTTTTGGATTTGAGTGCTTATCGAAAATGGTTTGGAACATGATGGTGCGATATCTTCGTACATAACATACATATGGTTTGTGTCTTTTTGCAGATATCAAGGATTCTTAACAATCACGGTTTGATGCCAAACCCCAAGGTGAGTTATATTCTTACACTCAACATGGCTCTAACATATCAGTAAGTATGCTAACTCTATCCCTTAAAATCAATTTAAAGGAATATTGTATTTTGTGTAGCAAGGTAGTGTGACCAAGGATGTTGCAAAAGCAGTCAAAGACGCAAAAGCTGGACATACCAAATTTAGAATGGATAAAACTTCAATTCTTCATGTGCCACTTGGAAAGGTAACCTTTCTTCCCAAAGACTTGAAGTTCATCTATTTCATTAGCTGTATTTCTTGACAAGAACACTTTCCTAAAACATCAACCAGATGAGCTTTCCTGAAGATGCCTTACGAGAGAATGTTGGGGCGTTTATGAACGCCCTTTTACTGTCAAAGCCAGCCGGATTGAAAAAGAGTAAGTTATACCGTGAACTTATAACCTTTGTTGAGAGATGATTGTTCAACTGATTAGAGTACTTACTCTTAAACTTTCACTGCAGCTTCAAAATATGCTGGTTACGTGAATGCATTCCACTTATGCAGTACGGTAAGCTTTTGAATGAAATCCAACATCTCCTTTTAAAAACATTTCTGGATCCCATCAAGCCTAAAATAATTGGTTTTGCAGATGGGAAAGGGTTATCCAGTATCAATACAGTCATTATCTAGAGCAGCAGATCACCATACCAAATTGCAGCTCAAGTGAGAGCTAATAGGCTTATTGATCATCCCTGAAAGTTTTTTCCAAATGATAAATCTTTGGAACATTCTGATTTGTTTGTTCCTTAGGTAGTCTATTGCTCAATTTATGAATTGTCTTTTGTATTAACTTCCTTTGTTTTTGTTGTTTGGTAGCTTATTCACTTCTCTTAAAAGGCCCTTCACTTAAATAAGACATCATAAATTTGTCTTTTTCTTTTATACTTTTTTATAAATTACAACTTCATGGCAATCTCTTAATAAAAATTGCTTTACTAATCAAGAGTGAAATCTATAACCAAAGTTATTATGATCGTGCTTGAATGACACAATTCTCATTTTCTAGTCTCACAATGTAAAGAAGGCCACACGACTAATTGCTTATGTGGTCGAATCGACGTCGTTTTGTCGTTTATGTAGTCACGACTATTCGCTTGTTTTTATCAAAACGACGTCGTTTTATATTGTCATGAGCCATGAGTCATGACTCGGCACGTCGTTTATATACATGACTCTTTCATTACCTGCAACTTTTTCTTCGACGTCTCTCTACTCCAATTCCCATAACCCTAATTTGGATAAAAAAGAATTGAGAGCTTTTAGTCCCTTTAGTTGTGATAAGCAAGATCGATTTTTGTTTGATCGTTCTTCTGAGAATCGATGGCGTGATTAGTATCTCTCTCTCGGTAAATCAATTGAGGTCGACGAATATATTGACACAATACTCTGCTTTGGAAAAAAAAAACGAAACTTTTGAAACTTTTCAACTCTGACGATGATATTTGTTAGTCAAGTTGTTAAAATTTCGTGTTTTGTTCATTATATGTTTCAGGGTTATGAGTAATAATGGATAAAATCAGCTCTTTGCCAGATGATGTTCTTGGGCACGTCTTATCCTTTCTCCCTACAAAACAGGCTGCTTCGACGTCATTACTTTCGAAGAGGTGGAGGAATCTGTATGTTTTGGTTTCCCATATCAACCTGGATTCTGGTCGTAAGGATGGGAAATTCGTGCGAGGCTATCCGAGAGATTTCTCTGATTTCGTCCAAAATTTGCTCAATCGGCAAGGCAATTCTCCAATACAAAAGCTTACTCTAAAGAGTCATCTCGATCGATTTTTGGTAGACCCAACTCGTGTTCAAAGTTGGATATGCAATGCACTTGAGCGTGGTGTTGGGGAGCTTGATCTGTTCGTCACTTACCATGGGGAATCTCAACCTGTGCCGTTGTTGATCTTCAAGAGCAAGACACTGACTAAGTTGAGACTAGGACGTGGATTTAAGCTCCAGCTTTCTCAGGATGTTTATCTTCCTATGCTTAAGATTTTATGTCTTGACTCGATTTACTCTGATGGAGATCATGATGTCGTTGAAACTCTTCTACCTCGTTGCCCTATGCTTGAAGAATTAATTCTTGAGGAGCAGCGATGGGAACAACGGTGTGCTTTTGTGTCTTCTTCATCTCTAAAGAGACTAAGCATCCGTCTTTTTAACACTCCTAGCATTTCGCTTGATGCTCCCAATCTTGTCTACTTGGAACTTTCGTGTATATTTGGGAGCAAGTATACAAATGTTAACTTGGATTCCCTCGTTAGAGCTAGACTCAATCTGTGGGTAGAAGACAGACGACTAAAGGCACTAAGACGTGGAGCTGCTAATTTAGTTTCCGCTGAAATGATAGACCTCATTAACGGAATCAGAAATGTTAAGGTCCTTTACTTAACTAGTGATGCTCTTGAGGTCAGTCTTCTATTTTTCATTTCTCTAACAACATTTTGCTGCTCAATAAGGATAATCCAAGATTGGTTAGGTTCTGTGTGTTCATCATGTGGTGGTGCCAGTAAGATCTTTAGCATAGTTACAGTTTTCTGATTGCAAATGCATTTGTTTATTGAGGTTTTGGGTTTTGTTGCAGCTGATGTACTTCTCTGGTCAAGATTTACCCATGTTCAACAACCTTATTTGTCTATCTATTGCGAGTGACAAGAAGCAAGGATGGCAAATTTTGCCAACTTTGATTAAAAACTCCCCAAATCTAGAAACTCTGATCTTCAAGGTATCTCATGAGATATGTGTACAAACCGACCATTATTTATATGACTTCACAATCACTGTGTCCTTTATGCTTCAGGGTCTAGAACACTACATAACTGAAAAATGCGGGGATGCATGTGTTTGCTATGGCTTTTTGGAGAACAGCTCTTGTTGCATGTCATCATCTCGAGTGAAAGTGCTGGAGATATGTGGCTATCAAGGAACTTCAAGAGAGCTGAATCAAATGAAGCATTTCTTAAAGAAGTTACCATGTCTTGAGCTGGTGAAAATCCGTACTGTAAACAACCTCCAAGTGCCCGTCGATACAGAGTATCTTATGACATTTCCAAGAGATTCATCGAAATGCAAGATCCAAGTCAACTTTTTAAGTAAAGGAAAATATCAAAAGACTAGTGACTAGATGGTTCTGAAGGTTTACAGTAGTTTTTAACAAAACCTTGCTTGCAAACATGAGACTATGAAAAACTTGTGTGTTAGTCTGTTAGATTTGACAAGAACACTGATTAGTTATATTTATCAAGCAACATGGATCTGAACTAAATTTTGTCAAAATAAATTGCTTCTCTGCTCAATTTTATCAGAAAAAAACATGCATCTCTGCTAAAATGTGATCGAGATGATTGATGCATCTTTCTGCGTTTTCTACCTAATATATGATTTGTATATTAGTAAATATAGATTTTTAACAAGAGATCTCTAAGTTATTAATTTAATTATAAATTTATAGTTAATATTATTATATGAATTTTAGAAAGTCCTTTATCAAAAGATTATTAATACCGCAGGACCTCTTCAATTTATATTTGATTTTTCAAAAATAATATAATATTATACATTTAAATTAAATTTATGTTTAATTAATATATAAATAAACTAATACTTTATATAAATTAATAAAATTATAAATTTAGTATAGTTTCGATAATGAGTTAGGCATAATATCTGAAAATTGGAATCTAATATTCCGAATCTGATCGGATAAAAGTTGAAACTCGAATAGATACTGTAAATACAAAATATAAACTCAAATATATAAATTAAAATAGTTATATATGTAAATTTTAGTGAACTAATTATTCAAAATTATAATTATAATTATAAATCTGAACATGTTAATTTATTCAATTATGCAAATGGCTCTTAGTTTAGTGGCCGGCGGTAAGTTCACTAAAGATAACTCATTTGCACAATCAGGAATCGAGTCCCCCTGCCTATATTATGTAGAAATTTGGTTATTGGGTCGGCCAGTTGTGCCCCAATTAATCTGTTGTTGATAAAAAAGAAAAATGAATGAAAATATTAAAATATTCAATTTTTCTAATAAATCTTTCAGTTTCTTAAAATAATTTAAACAAAAATAACCGAATCTGAACGTAACACAATCCGAATTATGGTATTTCATAAGAATAAAATCTGATATGAAATTTTAAAATACCAAAACAAATTTTATAGGTCTAAACTCACAAAACCGAAACCTGAAAAACTTAACCTAGATCTGGTGAGATTTATCCGATAATACTAATTTATAGAGATTTTAAGAAGAATCTATTTGAGTGACAGAAAAAGAACAAGAGTATATCTATTACTCGACTAATAGTTGAAGCGTGTAGAGACAACACTAATCCACTATTTGACACGTGTTACCGTCAGCTTTGCACGCTTTCTCCGTCTCTGATTCCAAATAACCTTACTTGGTTCTTATCTTGCCACGTCAGCATTCGACCCTCGTACGCCTTAAATTCTCTCTCTCTCTC